>JBBULP010000245.1:0-42874 GCA_038048775.1 Picocystis salinarum | reverse complement strand
GGGGGTGACCCAGTTCCTTCGGTCCCTCCAGGAGACTCGAAACCACCTGGGGTGGGAGTATCTTCTCCAAACTGAGATAACCAGAGTTAACCATCATGATTGCACAGAAGTACAACCAATTGACTAATAGTCCTTGCGGATGGGCATGGGGGCAGCCTCGACACAGCCTGACAGGCACGGCCTAGGACTCTCCGAGTTGGACCGAGGTTGGACACAGGTTCCAGTGGGATCGACTGGGTTTGACCGAGGTTTGATAGGGATCGTGTGGGTTCGAGAGAGATTGGAGAGGGATCGACTGGGTTGGAGAGAGGTTTGACAGAGATCGACTGGGTTGGAGAGAGGTTTGACAGAGATCGACTGGGTTGGAGAGAGGTTTGAGTGGGTTGGAGGGGGACTGGGGTTTTGGGGGGTGGTGACTGCGCCGCCTCGTGGAATCCATCGTCGTCGTGGACGTCTTCGTCGCAGCACCATGGGTCGCATGTACTCGCGCGGAAAGGGCATCAGCGGACGTGCCTTGCCCTACAAGAAGTCCGCACCCAGCTGGTTGAAAACCACGCCGCAAGAGGTGCGATCGAATGGACAGGACCACGCGCCAACCCATCCACGAAACACACGAACGGAAAGAAAGAAAAAAAAAAAAAACACGTGGAGGAAGGAGGACGAAGCGAAGAAAGGACCCACGCACAACGTTCCGTGACGTCGAACGAGATGCCTGAGAACCACATGCGTCCGAAATAGACGCGAAACCGAACGAAAAGGAACGCAGCTGACAACGACACCCTCGACGCAAACGCAGGTGGTGGAACAAATCTGCAAGCTGGCCAAGAAAGGATTGGCACCGTCCCAGATCGGCGTGGTGCTGCGTGATTCCCATGGAATCGCACAAGTCCACAGCGTCACCGGAAGCAAAGTGCTGCGAATCCTCAAAGGACAAGGATTGGCGCCGGAAATCCCCGAAGACCTGTACTTCCTCATCAAAAAAGCCGTGGCCGTGCGGAAGCACCTGGAACGCAACCGTTCCGACAAAGATTCCAAGTTCAGGCTCATCTTGACCGAGTCAAGGATTCACAGACTCGCTAGATACTACCGACGCGTGCGCAAACTTCCACCCAACTGGAAGTACGAGTCGGCCACCGCTTCTGCACTGGTTCAAGGGTAAACGTGGAACGCACCCCTGGACTGGGAAAAGAAACGCGTAATGAAATGCTCGTGTGACAATCTTTCACTTCAACCGTATAAATCGAGGTATACGACCTTCCGTTTTATTACCCCGCCGATGCAGGATGCATGGCTAGAAAGGAGGTATGGAATCAAACGCGCTCCACGCTTGCCTCCAATGCCCTGTCTGGGGACCTGTCGGCCAACTCGCCCACGTCTCTGCCTTCATCCACTTCCTGATCCTCCTCCTCGTCGTCCTCACAACCCATGCTGTAGCTGAGGAGTTCGTGCATGCTTGCGTTCTCTCGCACCAGACGTGCATTGTCCTGGGCCAGGATAGCCTTCTCCCTCAACAAAGACTCCAATTGGACACGCACCTGGTCCTCTACGTCGGAACACACAGGCTGTTGAGGCTGGCTCTTCTTCAGCTTCTCGTTCTGCAACAAGAGCTGGCGGCACTTTTTGTGCAAGGCTGACATTTCTCCCTCCAGCAGGTCAATGAGCTCCTGCCGTTTTTGGAGCTCCTTCTCCATGAATAACTTATCTTTGCAGAGGATCCGCAGCTTCTCCTCCATGTCCTTCAGTTTTAAGGACGCGGATGTCTTTTGTGCGGGAACACCCTGAGGATCCATCTGCTGGCCGGTTGCCTTTGCCTCTGTGAGCCGATGATCGGAATCTGCACTTCCATCCTCATGTACGGGTGTCGCTGCGTTGCTGCTCTTGATGCTGAACCCGTTCCCAAAGGCGCTGTCAATGGCATCAAAAGCCTCTGCCGCAAATCTGCCAATGCTGCTGGCCACGATTCCAGAAGGTGAATCTTCCTTTGGTTCTTCCAATCCTTCAAACATGGAGTTGCAATCCCTTTCCTTGAGAGGAACCGCCTCGGCCTTTGTGGGAGATTCAAGGATCTCTCGTGCCACTTTACCGATGGCCGATCCAAGCGTGTCCCAGTCCCAGATTCCTTTGTCTTGTCTTTCAAACATTTTTGGTGGCGTAGCAGGTCCATGATCCAACTCCATCCATCCATCAGTCCATTGTCCTTCCACCTTTTGGTGGTCCCGCACCTCCTTCACCTGGACCTGCCTGTGGTCTTGGAACGTTGGCGGTGGGACGTTTTCCTGGAGAGGCACCATTCATCATTCGTGTGATCATGAGATTGTCAGCCTAGAGAAGAACGATGGCGGTCCGAATTTCCAACGCGTCTCGTCCAAGGTTTCGCTCGCTCGTTCGTCCGACGTTCTGTTCGTTCGTTCGTTTGCACGGCACAGATCCTTGGCGAATGGGCGGGAAATTCCCTTTCGACGTTCGCAGAATCCATTGCAAACGAAGGTTCTCCAGCGTTGGAAACGGCCATCGTCTAGCACACAGGCTTCCACTCGTTGCAAACGGTGACAGGTGCGTTTGCTCCTCCTTTTCGCGTCCTGCTTCGTGGTTGGCCAGGATGCATCCGTCTTGTACCTTCCGGACAT
Organism: Picocystis salinarum; assembly: GCA_038048775.1. Taxonomy (NCBI): domain Eukaryota; kingdom Viridiplantae; phylum Chlorophyta; class Picocystophyceae; order Picocystales; family Picocystaceae; genus Picocystis; species Picocystis salinarum. The sequence goes on along the minus strand of JBBULP010000245.1, from coordinate 40,247 downwards.
CCTTCGTTTTCGAACTGCATCGCACACAAGGTACGTTCGTCATTCGTTTCGCTCACCTTTTCCATCGTTTCTTTCCGTTCTTTGGTCCTTGGATTGCACCGCGGTTGCTTGTCCATGTCGCGAAGCGTTCCTGCACGATCCACCTGTCCACACCTTCGTTCGCCTCCGTTTCGTTTGCGCAGCATGGAGACGCGCACGTGGCTTCGATCCGAAGGAAGGAACGTGGATTCGTGGCAGGTGCAACGCGACGTGCGAGGCAGAGAAGCAAGCGAACGGACGCGTGCAGACGTCGCCAAGAAACGCGCGTCGATGCGTTCAAACGACACGAGGTCGATCGAGCCTGAAAAATCGGAAAAAAAACATGGCGGGAACGCCTTTCTCGCCTCTTTTTTTATTTTTTTTGTTTTGGCTTGGGACAGACAGGGGGAGAGAGAAGCTTCTCTTCCTGCGAAGGCAGGAGGGAAGGACAAGCGACGAAGACGATCGAAGACCGAGAAACTCGGTGGTCCGCGGGGGTTGAATCGCGGCAAGTTTCGTCCAACCTCGCTCGGAAAAAGCGAGAACGACGAACGAACACACGAATGTGATCGTGAAAGAAAGCAACTGTCGTGTGGTTCCATCGTTGTGGCCCACCAACGTGGTGGGAGAGGATCTTATTTGCGACGCTTTCTTGGATCGGGAACGGGAACAAAGGGAACGCCAACCGATGGCCATCCTTGCGATTCTCGCGTTTTGTTTCCCCGTTCTCTAAAACACCTTAGGAATGCAGTTTCCGTGCAACTCCATCGCATATCCTCCAGATCGTTGTCCCCACAATTTCATGCCTTCGATCTTGCTAGAGGTTTACAAGTTTGATAAATCACACGCAAGTCTACACTTCTTTATCTCTCGTTCTCTTTCTACTTTTCATTAGAACGCACCGAGTTTGTGCGTTGCTTCACCGCCATGCTACCTACTTCTCTTCGCTCTTATACGCATGTTCCAAAACTACAAGGCCCGGTTCACTTGCACAAGACCGTTGTGTTGTGGAGAAAGGAAAGCACTCTTGTCGAGTCTCCGCGTCCCTCCGAGTAGGATGTTCTTCTTCGGGAGCTAGAAGATTTTCTTCTCTATTTTTCCTTTGTTCCCAAAGATTCAAAGGTTGAGGATAATTGGTCACATAATGAAAAGGCGTTGTCGAATGGATCCTATGAACTACATCTTTGTGGAAGGAATGTCGCTTGGCAAAATGGAAAGCCAACGATCACGGATGCATTCGTGCATGAGAGACGGCGGATGTTGCAATCGCTCGATGTGCATCCAATCGGATGCCTTGCCAAGTTGTAGGGAATCGACCATCCTCCATGCAACACTGCGTCTCTTTCCTCAAGACGGGGAAATTCCCAAACGGAGGGTCACGATGGAACCCAAGTTTTTCCACCGGTGGGAGTGGAGCGTTTGGTGTAAGAATGTGTTGTTCGCATGCGAGGTTCCGTTACGCGTACGCGGACCTCGTTTCACATAGGTTCTTGATGATGGGGCGCACGAAGGAGCGAGGATGGAAAGCGCGTGACACGTCGATGCAAGGATTGCTTTTTTCGATCCCATACGTCTCCACCTTGTTTCCGGAGCACGTCGGATCGGTTCCATCCACTCCCATGCGTCTACACCCGTCCACCGATTCCTTTCGAAGGAAACGATCCCGCCTCTTCTTCTCTCCTTTCGAGAAGAAACTCCCTCGATGAGGGTCGTGGAGGTGCCTCCTTTCGACCGAAGCAACGACTGGGGCGTGGTCCACGTCCTCGGACGGACCAAAGCACGGCTGTAGCAAAGCACGCAAAGCACGGCCATAGCAAAGCACGCGCAGCACGCAAAGCACGGATCGGAACGTTGCAGAAGCGACGGTGCGGTGGCGTAGACGCGTGAAGGAGGAGACGTGGAGGTGCGAGGGAAGCCGAAGGGAGACGTGGGGACATGCGACGTGCCGTGCTGCGATGTGGCACGTTGCTCGTCCAACGTGCGTCCCAGCAGACCGCTGCGACGGGAAACGTCGCCAGCTGGAGAACCTTGCGGACGGAACGAGACCTGGAACGTGTCAAAGAGACGTGGAAGACGTTCCGTAGGCCGTTCAGCGCTGGCGAACAACCCAAACGTGGTTTCGAAAATTTCTATCCGAAAGGAAAGAACAAACGAAGCAAAGTGGAAAAGAACGGATCCGCAAGCGAAAATGCGGGAAACAAGAGTGGAGAAGATCCCAAGACATTGGGAGAAGCCATGCAAAACAAAGGCTTCCAGCAGTCCCTGCTAACGACCGCGCTGCTGGCCATGGCCCTGTCGTCCTTCTCCCTCGGACGCTCCGACGTCAAAGAAATCAGCTTCCAAGAGTTTCAAAACAAGCTGCTCGAAGCAGGTCTTGTTGAGCGACTCGAAGTGTCCAACAAAAACATGGTGAAGGTGTACATCAAACCACCGGCCGTGTCGGTGAAGAGCGCTCCGGAGATGGCCGACGACCTGATGGACGTGGCACCCCCGCAGCCGCAGAGGCAAGAAAGGAGGGGTGGGAGTTACAGATTTTACTTCAACATCGGGAGCGTGGAGTCGTTCGAGAGAAAACTCGAAGATGCTCAACGAGCGCTGGGAATTCAGCCCAAAGAGTTCCTGGACGTCACGTACACCAACGAATGGAGCTGGCAGCAGGAACTCCTGCGCCTTGCACCCACAATTTTGCTCATTGCGGGGTATGTGTATTTCACGCGGAGACAGCTGGGAGGAGGGATGGGACCAGGGGTCGGTGGCGGGGGAGGATCGAGAGGTCTGTTCAATGTCGGCAAGGCTCAGGTCACAGTCATCGACAAGAATGCAAAAAACCGGGTGATGTTTAAGGATGTTGCAGGTTGCGATGAAGCAAAGCAGGAAGTCATGGAATTCGTAGAGTTCCTGAAGAACCCCAAGAAGTACAGAGACCTGGGGGCAACAATCCCCAAGGGAGCGCTTTTGGTGGGTCCTCCCGGGACAGGGAAAACACTGCTGGCGAAAGCAACAGCAGGCGAAGCCAATGTTCCCTTTCTTTCCATAAGTGGATCCGACTTCATGGAGATGTTTGTGGGGGTTGGTCCAGCACGAGTGAGAGATCTCTTTGCCCAGGCAAGATCGAACAGCCCCAGTATCATCTTCATCGACGAGATCGATGCCATTGGACGTGCCCGAGGCAGAGGTGGTTTTGCTGGTGGTAATGACGAGCGTGAGAACACATTGAATCAGCTTTTGGTGGAGATGGATGGATTTGGTTCGACCACTGGCGTTGTGGTATTGGCTGGTACCAATCGACCCGACATTTTGGATCAGGCGCTCTTGCGACCAGGACGCTTTGACAGACAGATCAGCATAGATCGGCCGGACATCAAAGGGCGAGAGCAGATATTCCGGGTGTACTTGAAGAAGCTTAAGCTGGATCACCCATCCGAATACTTCTCCCAAAGGTTGGCGGCCCTCACCCCTGGCTTTGCAGGTGCTGACATCGCCAACGTGTGCAATGAAGCAGCACTGATCGCGGCTCGTAGAGGGTCCAAGATCGTGGAAATGGGGGACTTCGAGTCTGCCGTCGATCGAGTCATTGGGGGCTTGGAAAAGAAGAACAAGGTTATTTCGGCAGAGGAACGTCGAACCGTGGCGTTCCACGAAGCTGGACATGCGGTGGTGGGCTGGTTCCTGGAATATGCTGAACCCTTGCTGAAAGTTTCAATCATACCAAGAGGCACGGCAGCGCTTGGGTTTGCCCAGTACCTGCCCAGCGAGAACCTGCTGATGACAACAGAACAGATGGAAGACATGACCTGCATGACACTGGGCGGTCGTGCGGCTGAGGAGGTGTTAATCGGGAAGATCTCTACAGGTGCTCAGAACGATTTGGAGAAGATCACAAAGATGACCTACTCACGTGTGGCTGTTTATGGTATGAACAAACGGGTGGGTCTGGTTTCTTTTCCTCCGGACGAGGAGAAGTTGATGAAGCCATTCAGCAACGAGACAGCCAAAGTCATCGACGAGGAAGTACGCAAACTCATCGATTCTTCATATGAAAGGACCCGCAAGCTCATCGAAGAGAAGAAGGAATTTGTGGAAAAGATGGCCCTTGCCCTACTGGAACGGGAGGTGCTTTCCCTGGAGGATATTGAGGGGATCCTTGGGAAGCGTCCTTTCAGCACCACGGAGCAGCGCAACATCGACAAGTTTCGCGTAGGATTCCAGGAAGAACACTCCACAGACACCAAGTCTTCCTTGGAAGAAGGTGCTTCATTGTCGAGCAATAAAGACGGCGAGGACACGGATGAGGAAGAGGCTGTCATTCGCGTGACCTGAGCCCTCTTTCCGACTGTTTATTCCTCGCGGATTGTACATAGCATGGGAAGTACGGGAATGGGAGGGCAACTCCCCTTGCCGATCCTTTCTCATTTTCCTATTTTTTCTTTCGTTCTCGTTCGCTCTGTTTCCTTGGCTGATCCTATCCTTACGCATCGTCTTCGTGGTTTTCGCTTTCCGGTGCCGAGTCGTTTCGTTGCCGTTGAGGATTGCGATGCACGAGCTTCGCCTTTCCGGCTCCAGGAGGCGCGTGGGTAGTTGCAAGGACAAGCAGTGTACACGTTTGTATTACCACCAACCCAACCTTTGGTTCGACCATCTCAGCGTGCGTGGTGCATCCTGGATGTTGTCTCGTTTCGATCGCATCCTTCTCTCTTCCTCCTATCGCACGCAGGGACGGATCTTCGACGTGGTGCGGGTCGATCGATCCACCTACGTCGTCGTTCAGACGATACTGTTTGCAGCGCTAGCAATGCGCGGCCACAGCTCTGCGCATTCCTTGGCGACGGGTCCGGTGATGGCCGATCCTTTCATCTCGCCTTTCGGATTGACGATGACGCCTGCGTTGTCTTCGAAGTACACGTACAACCCTTCCTTTCTCCTCCACGGCTTGCGCTGGCGGATCACCACGGCCGGCATCACTGTGCGTTTTTTTTCGTTCGCACGTCCCTCGGTCAGCTACGTCACGCCGTCGCACGCGTTTTGACACGCGATTCCTTCGCGTCATCACGGGGTTGTCCATCCGTTCGTTTCGTCGGCGAGGTTTTCGCGCGCACCTTTCTTTCGCAGGTCGGGCTTTCCTTTCTTGACACTGGCCATCACCATGTCTCCTGCTGCAGCTGCTGGGAGTCGGTTCAACCTCGCTCCCCATCCGACCACGGCGATCACGTACAAGTTCTTGGCACCGGTGTTGTCGGCGCAGTTCATCACCGCACCCACCGGCAACGCCAAAGACATGCGGAACTTGTTGCCAGAAGCACCTCCTCTTCCTGCACGTCGTCGTCAGCCACCGTCGCTCTCCTCCCTCTTCGTCACGCACGCGTCGCACGCCATCTCGCACCTCGCTTCGACATCGTCGCCGATGATGCGCACGTTCGTGCGGAATGGCGGCGCAGGCCACCGATGGGTTCCAGTACCCCCCTTCCGATCCGGGTCGCTCCCTGCTCCTGGCTCGGCCGGTCCCCGAAAGGGGGGCATACGAACGCTCGGCGGGAAGCAACGCTCGGAGGGGAAGCAGACGGGGAAAGGTCGGAAAGAAAGGGGAGGAATGGACGTGAACCCGACGAGGAAGGGGGGTTGTGACGTGGTCGTGGTTCCTTTGGGTTCGAGGGTTGTGAAAGGACGTGGTCGAGAAGATCCGAGAAGGTGTGGCGTCGTCGCCTGGACAGGCGCGAAGCGACGATGGCCGACCAAGCCAACTTGCTGCTGCGAAAGCAACTGCGTGGTGCGCTGCGACGTGCGGATGGGATCACGGAAGCAGAAGGAGGAAAGGAAAGGGTGGGAAAGAGGAGGCTCGCGGAGAAAAAGACGTGGTCGGAAGCGGTGCCCGTGGACGTCGACGAAACCCAGGGATGAAACCAGGACGACGTGGGAAGGGGAACGAAGACGTGCTGACGTGCAAGAGGAACGGATGCGCGACGCGTTACGACGCAGAACTGAACAAAAATCCCGTGGATGGGTTCTCGGCAGGACTGGTGGACGATTCCAACGTGTTCGAGTGGCAAGTGTCCATCATCGGGCCACCCGACACCATGTACGAAGGTGGGTTCTTCAATGCACTCATGACGTTTCCGGACGACTATCCGAACTCACCGCCCACCGTCAGATTCACCTCGGAAATGTGGCATCCAAACATCTATCCAGATGGCAGGGTCTGCATCTCCATCCTGCACAATGCGGGAGACGATCCCAATGGATACGAAATGGCCTCGGAAAGATGGTCGCCTGTGCACACCGTGGAGACGATCCTGCTCTCCATCATCTCCATGCTGTCGTCGCCCAACGACGAGTCGCCAGCCAACCTGGACGCGGCCATCGACTTTAGAGACAAGCCAGAGGAGTTCAAGAAAAAAGTGAGACGAACGGTGAGAAAAAGTCAAGAAATGATGTGACGTTGTATATGGGGAAGCAAATGGTGACCACGCACGTGTAATAATACCCCGAGGCTTTCGTTCGGACGAACCCAAGGCGTAGGATTTCTTCCTGCCATCCTGCAGCCCATGCGATGGTGCAACAGGGCTTGCAGCCGACGCGATCGCACGATCCTCTGAGCTCGTCCGTATGCCCCGTTGAGGAATATGGGAATGGCACGAGATGAACCAGCCCTCTTGTTTGAGAGTCGGCACCATGGTCCCGTTTGATGGAATGCTGCTGTCTGGTTCAACGAAACAGAGTTGCTTGATGCAGCGACGGTCCATCTCGATGGGTCTGAGACATCGGTAGGCTTGCCTTCGGACCTCGATTTTGCTGCATGTGGATCAAGCGTCCTCATGCCTCGGTTGCTCGATGGCGTTGTGTCCCGGATGCATCGCATGCATCTGTTCAGTCCTCCATCCCGGGACGAAGACTCACGTTTCGCGGGACGGAGACCGACGGTGCACCTTCCTGCACGCACACCGTCGTCCTACGGCAGAACCTGCTGCACGTCTCACGTCTACGGCACGATCCAGCTCAGGAACGTGCGACCTCGCTTTCTCTCGTGCGCTAGCCGCGAACAGGTCCGTCGTCGCCGTCGTCCTCTGGCGCGGACTCTGTCTCCATCTTTCACGAGCGAATGCGTTTGCGAATATTCGGGAGTGCCTGGGATCTCTCGTCTCGTGTCGATTCGAGACCTCGGCTGGTTCCCCTCGGTTCCTGTCGTTGGTTTCGGCGCTTCCTTGCGCGTGGCGGCGATTGTTCCGCCGGAGATGAGGAGCACGTCCATGAGACTTTGCTTTCGACGTCCCATCCGACGTCGGATCAGTTCGAAAAAGGAGAAGGAACGTATCGAGTAACGTGGTGGAATCCACACGCATCCGCATACGAACCGGTGGGCAGACGAGGACCCCTCCGAAATCGAAACGGAGGCGGCGGCCGCCATCCGATTCCCGCGTGGACCGTGTCAGCTTCACTATGGATGGACCGTCCGTGGACCGTGGAAATTTGCACCTGGGACGAAGGGAAAGGACGACCCACGAACCGGTTTCGAACCCGATCGAACCGTGTCGCGTTCCCGATCAAACGATCCACGTTGAAAGGAACGATCCCATGGACCGTGGACGAAGGGCCCCCCTTGGCTGGAAACGAGCGTCTGAAATGCGACGTGACTGGACGAACGAAAGGAGGGTCCTCCGGGGACGAGACCCGGCGACGGATCGGGTTCGAGCATGGGAAAAAGACCCCCTTTTAGGCACGGGCCTCTTGGAACCGGAACGACGGGCAGTATCACGCTCCGGAAGCACTGAAGCACGCTATGGATGACTGGTCTTGGATTGTACACCGAATCGCACGGGTTCCGATCGATCGACGCCCGTGCGGCACCCGAGTTTCCCTCCTCCACAACCTCCTAGCACCTCTTTCCACCGATGCTGTTTGGAAGGGATCCCAATTCCCGTCCGTCTCCTCCATCCCTCCCCGAGAAGATTTCAGCCTCTCCCCTCCCCCCGACGCTCTGTGGGACAAGGGACGACGGTCCCTGCTCCTGTCGCGACCGACTCGACTCGACCGACGTGCGGCTGCGTGTGGGTGCACGTGTCGCTGGTCCGGTGGGTTTTCTCGGACGGTCTGGGAATTCCCGGGGGGAAATCCAGGTCCTCGGACGGGTTTCTTGGACGGACCAAAGCACGAGTGGAGCAAAGCACGCAAAGCACGCAGACGTCGGTGGGAGACCATGAGCAGCCAGCTGCAGGCGCAGCTGCGAAGCATCGCGCATGCTTCGGTGCCTACGCACCTGGCACCCAAAGCCAGGAGGTCCGTGCTGTTCGAACGGGACCAAGCGGACGATGTAGATGCCGAAAGCGTGAGGAAAATGGCCTTGGAAGCCTGCGAAGAACTGGAGGCGGCGGACGAACGATTCGCCAGAGGGAAGAAAATTCTCTTCGGCCATGCCGTGGAAGACGACAAGGAATTGCTCCAAAAGCACATCGCAGAATTCCTCCGTTTACTGGCACCGTATTACGCCAGGCCGGCTGCCGACAAAGTCATGGAACACCTGGTCAGGTCCAAAGAAGCGTGGTTCAGATGTGCCGACGACGTCCTGGCGTGCGTCCTGCCATTCCATGCCACGGAGAGGTTCGCCAAAGTGCTGCGTGCCATAGACCTCACGCACAGCAGCTGGAGATGTCTGAAGCTTACACAGAAGAACAGAACCCATCTCACAAGAGGAAGGATCGTACAACTTGCAGCCCAAGACAGGGCTGCGTTCCAATTTCTCTGTCGTGAAGTGAAAGAGGCAGCGCACATTGCACGAACGGGGACTGGTGCCGTGGCTTCCTTCTACGCCGTGATCCTGGTAGAGACAATGCAAATCATGCCCGAAGAAAGCATCCAACGGTACCAGGTGGTGCATCTGGTCATCCAATTTGTGGCAGGAGTGCTCCAACAGAAAAAAGCCAGCGTGGAAGCAGTGGCCGCTGTCTTCATGGTTGCTGCACAATTGACCTCAAAGGTATCATTGGAGCGCGAGGTATCCGATGCCCTCCTGGAGTTGGTGGGAAAGGGGGCTCCACAATTGCTTCAAGTGCAAGCCGTGTACCTGATGGCCCACATTGCATACACACAGAGGGAGCAAGTTCAAGAGCTGAATGAAAAATCGTTCAACCACCTGGTCAAGTTTCACAACATTGTGGATGTGATGGGGGGTCTTGCGTCTGGATCCAAGAAGGGCTTGAGTCTGGTAAGGCTCTTTCTTTTCCGCCTAGTTGACAACGCTGCACTCAAAAGCAAGCAAGCAGAAATGCTTGTGAAATTGGTAGGGACGGTGGATGTGGGAGATCTTGCAGGGGAATTGGTGCATCGACTGGCACAAAAGGCTTTGTCCTGTAAGGCAGAAGGGTACGCAGTCGCTATCTATGTAGACTTATTGAAAGAGCTGGAGACCAAGCATCCCTTGCAGGTAGATGCAACAGTTCAGAAACTTCTGGATGAAGATAATGAGAGTGGCAAACTCTTTGAATTCTTTTCAGAAGTATTCCAAGGAAGTGTACTGCAACCCATGCAAGACACAAAGGTGAGCTCCTTGACCGCGCTGAGCTCGCCTAAAGGCAAATTAAGAGTGGCTGCTCTCAAGAGGCTGGATGCCGAAATGGAGCAGTTGTGCATTCATACCAAGCTCCATGACTTGGTTTCGGATGCAGTTGTGAAGGCACTCCAAGACGAAAAAGTTGACGTTGTCCGTGCTGCCTTGTCCACAAATTTTTTGAGAGGGATGGAAATTGGCACCGTGTATGATCTCCTTTGCCAACGGTTTTTGAGCACAATGGTTTCATTGAAGAATTCAACCTCAGCCGATGTTTCGCGAGACTTACAGATCTGCTGCGCACTAATAAGGTTCTTAGCTGACCACTATGGGCAGTATAAGGCAGACAAGCAGTCTGATGTCCTCCATCTCCTGTTAAATAATGTATTGATTCACCCACGCACTGTAAAAGTGAATCTTCTGTGCATCTACCTGGCAACAAAAGTGGAACAGAAGCTTGAGCCGTTACGGATTTGCAGTGAAGAGGGGGCTCATGAAGAAATAGTACAAAGCCCAGGGAAACGGAACCAAAGAATTGTCCAGGAACTTTCCAAGGCACCTTACTTTCAAGAAAGCTTTGGCATGCTTTATCAGTCAGCAAGACAGCATAATCTCTGCAGCCTTGAGCTTCTGACTTCGCTTGCTCTCAATGCCTTTCTTTCAAAGTTAAAGAATTCAAAACACCAAGAGAACAGCACCCTGACACTAGCGTTTGAATTTATCGGTTCCTTGCAAAAAAGGCTGAATATTGGGAGCAAATTGCCACTTGGGCCAGGCATCTGGCAAGAAGGGCTTCCTCCTGAGAACTTTTGGGACTGGGAGCAGTCAGAGCCAGGTAAAGCTGGACTAGTGCTTTGGAAGGAACTCCTTCTTTCGTTCCTGCGCTGTTTACCAACTAGATCTTTGCCTTGGGAGTCGACCTTCTTGGGTACCACTGCAAGAGAGATGATAACAACTATTCTTTCCTTTCCTGCAATCGATGCTCTGCGGGAACATATTGACGCTCTGTTTTTGGCCACAAGGGATTCAAGAACAGTGTTGTTAGGACAGATTGTAACTCTGCATCCTAAAGAGGCGCCCTTGCAAGCACGAGCAAATGCTCTTGCCCTCCTTTTGGATACCTACCAGAATGGTCCCAAGGTTGAAGACATGTGCGAAACCGAAGAATTTGTACGGCAGACTGCACCTGCCCTGCTTGTAGCATTGTGTGCCCCTGAGCAGCTGGTTCGCAAGAGAGCCATAGAATGTTGCAAGGCCGCGGCTCAGCTAAATATACCTTCGAGGACAAATGAATTGAAAAAGAAGTCATGCTGGAAAGAATTACTCTTGATGCTTGGTAAGATTTCTGAAAAGCAAGTGGACATCCTGCATGATCCTGAAGGGCTTCTCAAGGGGATGAGAAAGAAAGCTTACAGCAACAGCTCTGAGGTGTCCCAGTTCGTTTTGACTGCTGCAGTGACAGGGAAGTCTAGCCATTGCAAGAGGATTCTCTTGCGTGTATCTCGCGTATTGCTGAAGGATTCAGAGGTCTTGTCAGCCACAGTTGAGCTTTTTGGATCCATCAGTGCAGGTGCAATGATAGAGCAAAGCCAAGAGTGGGCACTACTCCGTGACCTTCTGCAACTGTACACAGTCGATAACATTTCTGCGCTCAATGACGGAATGCAGGAACAATGCTACCAGAACATTGTTTCTGCCTGTCGGGTACCAGAGGACACTGAAGATGTACGGAGAACCCAGCACATCCGATGTGCTGTGTTGAAGTCGATTACGCCGCAGTTAGTTACATCAGCTCCTCTGCAAACCCAACTAGCCCTATTGGAAAACATGCTGGATGTTCTGATAAAGGATCCCTCCGAGCAGTGCCATACTCTGTGCAAGCAATTTTTTAATCTGTACAATGTGCCAGACGACCACATTGTTCACTTTCTGAATGTCTATCCAGAAGGGAGACAAGGCGAGGAGAGGACAAGGAAGAAAACTAAAGTAGGGCACGAAGATGATGGTTCCGTTGAAGTGAATAATCTTTTCCAGAAGAAAGTTAAAGAATCAGTTGCAATGCTGGAAATCATGCAATGGAAGCAAGGCTCCTTCAACACATCAGCTGAAGTTGTTCGAGCAATTTGCTACCTGATGAAGCACCTGTTGGCGAATCCAGACCACGAAGACAGCGCAGAGGGTGATGAGATTGAATTCGAGATACCGGCAGACTATTGCCTGAAACTTTGCATTACCGTCCTGCATCAGTGTGCTGAGGCGGACAATATTCATGCCATCAATGTGGACGTTGTGTTTCAGTGTGCCAAACAGACCCTGGACAAGAATTTGCGCAGATCATCCCTCAAACTCCTCGCAACACTTTCAGACAGGAACCCGGACATGGGTCTGCACCACGCGCTTGATGCCCTGAAAGTTGCGAGCACATCAATATTGAGAGATAGCGATCAGCTCTCTTTCGAAGTGGCACACATGGTAATCCAGGCTGCGATACCGGCGTTCGCAAAGAAGGGCAAGGATGTGAAGGAGGTGGTAGAAATTGTCCTTCAATCACTTTCTCACGTAGCTGAACACAGGAGAGGGTATATTATGTCGGCTTTATGGCATGCCATGGAGAGGGATGAAGACAGGAAGGTGTTTTTCGGTTTGTTCATGAGGGAGCTGGTGAAGAAAGAACAAACTTGGGCAAGAGGAGATGCAGCCCAATTGTTGGAGAAGATTGACCCGTTGCTTGTGATGGAACACTTGGTTTCCATGGAAACCGATCAGAAGAAGAACATTGCTGAGTTGCAGGAAGTTGTGTCCCTTCTCACTTCCATCATCAATGCACTGCTCCTGGAAGGTGGGGAGGAGAGTGATCGGCAGAAAAGACTGAGTACAATTTGTTCCTCCGTTATCTCTTTCTGTGTGGTTTCTATCCAAGCTGTTGAAAGGATGAGCAAGACCTCACCGCATCAAAGCAAGGACAGCCCTCAGGGAAAGGTACGGGAATCATTGTGGTCTTTGGTGACGTTGGTAAGCAATGCACGCAGTCCAGAGATCCATGCTGCTTGTTTGTTAGATTTTCTTTCTACAGGGAAAGTTGAAGAGCAGAAAACTGTTCTGCGGGTGCTTGCACATACGTCCGAGGTGTTTGAAAGCGCATATGGAAACGGATCGCAGCGCGATGCAAGTCCGGTCATCAAAGTTGTCGAAGCGTTAAATGCAATGCTCATTAGGGATGGTAAGGAACGCAACGTATCCTCCCTATACAATCCAGTTTTGTCAGTTTTGTGGCATTTGATCACCTTGTACGGAGAACGCACACCAGAGATCGCTCTGTACGCACTTGCTGGAGAGTTGCACGTGATAGATCAAGGAGAAACAACGCCATCCACAGCTGCCATCCAATGCCTTGCCCAGGGCGTGAAGAAGGCAGGACGAGCCTTCATACCAAAGATACCAGAGTTCATGCCAAGGCTCCTGGATCAATTGGCTGCTGTTTCAAAGCAGCTGAGCACTGACAGAGCGGTTGAGCACAACGCAAGTCTGTTAGGTAAGGCTGCGGCCTTGCTTGAGGCTTTGGAAGTATGCATTGAGCACCTAGGTCCCCTGTTGACTCCATACATCTCGAAGATGGCAGAGATTGCTCTCTCCCCCGTGCTCATCAACAGCAAGGATGAGGAGCTAGCAGGGGGAGCATCGCGGGTCTTTGTGAGCATCCCCAATCATGTGCCTGCCCGTATAGCCCTTCCCACCATTCTAGCACTGTACTCGGCTGTTGAAGGTCTTGGAGATGAATCTCTGGAAGTGTACTACCTTGTGCTAGAGCAAGTCGTGAGGCGTTTGGACAAGCATGAGATCAGAGTACATCACGTGTCAATTTTTGCCGGGCTGCTCCAAGGCTTCGATGTTAGGCGAACTGCACCAAGCTCGATCAAGCACTGCGAAAGAGCGGAAGCTAGTTGTGCACGTGTGTGCCTCGAACTCGTGAAGAGGCTCAATGACTCGCAATTCTCTCCACTTCTAGAAAGGCTGATGGAATGGGCAGAAGCAACAGACGTCCCATGTGACACTAGTCATGCGCACACTGCACGGATTGCGTCCATGTTCCACTTGGTTTCCGTGCTCTCCAGTTCACTGAAGGCTGTTTTTGCTCCGTACTATGCAGTCTTTATTGACGAACTCCTCGGAAGTCTGAAAGCAGCTGGTAGCGCACAGAAGAGCGCGAAGAGGAGGAAGGTAGACGAGGAAGAAGGCAAGGGGGAGTGGGAAATGCGTTATTACGCGCTGCGCGCGCTGCACAACTGCTTCCTTCACGATGATGGCGTGGTTATGAATCAAGAGAGGTTCGAAATGGCCATGCCTGTCATCGTCTCTCAGTGCATGTTCATGCCTGACCCAATCGATGGGTCTGAGGTCAGTCGCGAGCAGATGGACATGGTTGTCGCAAATTGCATTGTTCAGCTGGCTGTCCTCATGGGTGATGACAGCCTTTGGAAGCCAATGAACCACAAGTTGCTCATGCACACCCGAAACAAGCGAGCCCACACACGCTTCCTTGCGCTGAAGTCGATCAAGAAGATGGTGGAACGTCTGCAAGAGGAATATTTGATTTTCTTACCAGAGACTCTTCCCTTTTTGGCTGAGTTGCTGGAAGACAGCCACAGCAAGGTGGAGAACACCTCCAAAGAGATCATACGTCTTCTGGAACAAGTATCTGGTGAGGATTTGGAGCAGTACCTGAAGGGTGGGTGATTGAATCGCAAGGAACGCCCGAGGGCGCACAATAAAAAACGGGGGTTCCTGGGTAGAAGTGCAGCTTTGTGCTTTTGTTTTTTTCCCTTGGGGGATGGGAGCATTGCATGGCGTTGCTTTCCATGCATCCTTGTCTTCTGTTCCTTCCCTTTTCTTTTCTTGGCATGGGTTGGATGGGTCCGTTGCTGGGTGGATTGAAGCGTTGGATCTTACGATTTCCATGGGTGGATTTCCCACCGTGTAAGACGCGTGTTTCGTCCTTCATTGCGACCGATTGGTCGGTGGTTGTTCCTGTCTCTCATCTGCCTTTCTTTTTCGCATGGGTGAACGACCGTAAGCTTCAATCTCCTTTTTTCTTGATCGTTGCATTCCACGTGGTCTCGTCTCCGTCCACGTGCGCATCCACGTGTCGCTTCCGCAACGCACGAGGTTGGTCCAACGTGGTGCTACGTATCACTTGATCTTCCACCGCTTCTTGTTCGTCCTCGTCTTCCCAATCTTCTTCCAATCCATCGTCCGATGCACCTGCCCCTGCATCTGCGTCGTCTGCTTCGTCCGCTGCGTCTTCGCCGGCAAAGCTTTGGTACAAGTAATGCAGACCGCTGCCGATGGCCTGTCCCACCTGCGACAAGCCGTCGCGCACCAGCTGGAACGGATCTTGCACGGTTCCATCCGCGTCCCAGCGATCCACTTCCGCGCCATCCAACACGACGTACGCGTCGGAAGTGGACGCACGTGCACCGTCCCGATACAGCTGCTGCTGCAGGAGGAGCGCGTACGCCGCGTCCGATTCCACCTGCTGCCGACGTTCGGCGCCTTCCACCAGCGGATCCGTCGGCACGCGCCTTTCCTCCCTCGTAGACGTCCCTTCCTCGTGCACGACGACGTCGTCGCTCGCACGACGACGCGCCAGCATCGCGTCCACCGCGTCTTCCAACCTCCCGCCGCTTCGACGGAGCGCATCCGTCACCTCCTCCTCCGTCGCCTCGGGAAACACGCCGTGCAGCGCACGTCTGGCGTCTTCCCACGCCAAAGCGGCGCTCGCCATCGCCTCGCAGCGCGTCCTGCTTCGTGGATGCGCACCACGTGTCACGCCTGTGCGCGTCGCCACGAGCTTCCCACCATCCAACGCGTCTTGTCGCACGTGCACACGCGTGTCGTGGACCAAGCAGACGAGAGGCGAGAGAAGCGGCCCACGAGCGTGCGTCGACGAAAGACACGTCCAACGACGAAGAAGAACGAACGTGGAAATAGATACAAGTTCCCGAAAAGGATGAAGCAGAAGAAACTTGTGCGTAAGTAACGATGCGTGCGACGGGAGGTGGCGCAAGCGTGACGGGGCCGCCGCCACGTCAAGACGCGAGCGCGGGGGAGAAGGAAGCGGTGGGACGGACGTGGCGATGACGCAAGCGAACAACGCGTCGGGAACGGCAAGCGCAACGGGCGCAGGGATGGATTTGCTTGGGCGCGCGCCACGTCACACGAGAACTCGCGAGAGGTACGCCCGTGCGTGGCACGCAAACATACGTTGTGCCCACGTGCATACGTGATTGCTTCCTCCAAGGGCGTACAAACGTAGAGTTCCCATCGTTGCGGTACCATCGTTCCGCTTCAAGTGAACATGACGGACCCTTCACGCCACGACGCAATGCACCACGCATGACAAACAAGGATGGAGACGTGCCGTGAGGAAAGCTACATGGACCAACACGACGCAACCCCTCACGGATCGCATCGTGGATCGCTCGATCGAATCGGTCCACTTTTCTCTACCTTGCAAGTTGCGGACACGTGCACTTGAACGCCGGACGTTCGACCTAAAAACTAGGCATGCGCGCGCAATCATGCGCGTTTTAAATATAACACGAAACGATCCATCCACATACGCGCCCTTCGATTGGAATCGAGGGATGAATTTCCCCTTCGAGAAGTGCGCACATAGTCCCAATCCTGTCCCTAGGCTTGCCGTTTCCCGTCTTCATACGTACCATCGGATACGTCTCCCATGCGAGAAGGTGCTTCTTGGTCTTCTTCCTTCGGTTGCGGCGTCTCCTTCCACCACGCATGGCCATTGCTGCATCCATCCAACACAACACAACTTGCCTGTGTCCATCCCACCGACGTCTCTCGGACGGTCCGACCACGAACCGGGACCGTTCGTGGACCGTAGAAAGACCGAATGGACCGTCGGTCTTTTCCTGTGGCGGACGCTTGGACGGCGTCGTCGCATTCGCGGCGTTTCGTCGTCGGATCCGCGACGCACGACATGACGCAAGGCGCAGGAACGCTTCGAAAGTACGTGCAAATGGCGTCGAATGGTCCCTTTCGAGCACCCGCTTGGACCAAGCACGCGTGGCCGACGGCCGACCGAGACGACGTGTTGCATCGTGGCTGACGTGGTGGCGTCGACAGAGGGCTCAAGAGCGTCAGTGCGGAGATGGGCAGAGACAACGAAGTGGAGCAGAAACCACTGTCGATGTTCGAGTTCGGAAGGTGCGAGACGAGCCATGCGAACGTCGAAGCGGTCGACAACCGCGGCGGATCGCCGAGAATCGAAACAGGCGAACGTGCCTGATGGATAGGTGCACGTGCCTGCCTTGCATCCTGCTTTGGATGACATGCACGTGACGGTCCACTTCCATCGTCACGCGTCAATGCAAGCAGGACGGTCCGCGCACATCCATCCTGCGCTTGTAAAGCCTGTCTGGATGGAACTTCCAGCACTTGCACGTATGGGGGGGTGGACATGGAATCGCGCGCACTGTTCACGAGGATCTGACAGAGACAGAAACGATCGACGATGCAGGAATGTGGATGGCATCGTCATGTCTGGGTTCTGTGCCACCAGCGGCGACGCGGAAAGCATCCAAGCGTGCGAGTGGACCCTGAACGAATCCCAACCTCCACCCGATGCGAATCCAAAGAAAGGACCGGCCAAGTTTCGCATCGTGTTTTGAATGTCCGACCCTGCCCGCTGGAATTCATGCACAGCATCGGCGTACCTTCCCGCGCTGGTGTCAAGCTTGTCCAGGACGAGGCCACGTGCGCTGCTGCGGTGAGAAGGAGGACATCCATGCTGCCAGAACGTTCCATGGCCAGCTGCATGAAGTGTGGTCCCAACCGGTTGCTGCCGTCTGGCCTCGCATCGATCGTTGTCCACGCTGCAATGCGATTGGCGAGCACGCCATGGCACCACGTGCTCTTTGCAGGTGCTCCATTGCAAGAATTCGTCTTTTTTCCACGTCGCATTGCTCGACGTCCTTCGTCCAGACACGTCCTTCGACACGTCGTGGGTGCGCGCGTTTCCATCGAAACGCTTCGTGGCGATGGCGGCACGTGGCGGACGCAAGATCGCGCTGTTCGACGTGGACGGCACGCTCACGCAGCCGCGGAAGGTGCGCGATGGCGCGTCACGACGAGGCGCAGGTCGGAGGAACGAGGCTGACGCGACGCAGGCGGCGGACGCCAGCACGTTGGCGTTCTTGCAGGAGCTGCGAAAGGCACGTGCACGTGGATCGTCGTGACGGTGTACGTCGCGACGTGCTGCTGACGCGTCGGCGTGGCGCAGGTGGTGGACGTGGGCATCGTCGGCGGATCGGATGCGGCGAAGATCGCCGAGCAGCTGGGCGCCAGTGCGGCGCAAGACTACGACTACGTGTTTTCGGAGAACGGTCTGATGGCGCACAAGGACGGCAAGCTGCTGGACAAGCAGAGCTTGCGCACGCACCTCGGCGAGGCGAAGCTCCAAGCGCTGATCAACTTCATCTTGCACTACGTCGCCGACTTGGACATCCCCATCAAGCGCGGGACGTTCGTGGAGTTTCGCAACGGGATGCTGAACGTGTCGCCCATCGGCAGGAACTGCAGCCAAGAAGAACGTGACGCGTTCGAAGCGTACGACAAGGACGCGAACGTGCGTGCCAAGATGGTGCAAGTGCTCCAGCAGAAGTTCCACGACTACGACTTGACGTATTCCATTGGTGGACAAATCAGCTTCGATGTGTTCCCACGTGGATGGGACAAAACGTTCTGCTTGAGGTACCTGGACGAGTACGAAGAAATCCACTTCTTCGGAGACAAGACGTATCCGGGTGGAAACGATTACGAAATCTACGTCTCGGAACGGACTCATGGACATACCGTGACGTCGCCGGAAGACACCATTGCCCAAGTCAAGGAAATCTTCTTGTCATAAATGGGAGGAATCATTGGCATCGTTCCGTCTCCACTGGCGCGAATGGATACCTCAAACTAACGTTCGCAATCGCCATGTCCATGACCAACACGTGGAGTGAACAAGGATTGGTAGGAGTTGTGAATGTAAAGGGACGCCCAAGGGGAGCACATGCCATTGTGCATCGATGCAAGCATCGCGTTCTCTCTCCTATCCAACTTTCGGAGAGTAGATGGCCCCACAGCAAAATCCGAGGAAGATTCACACTTATTTTGGGAACTTGTGCTCAAACATGCCACCGATTCCCTATGACAATTATACTATGGCACAAGCAAAAATTGCCTCCACGAATTCGGCAACGGCAAGATTATTGCAAGGTCTTGTCCCGTGCAAATGGCATCTTATGGCCATTCGCAAACGGAGATGCCATAGGTGCTGCAGTACCCAATCTTTTGGATCGAGCGCACAAGTGATTTCAATCTTGTTCTTCCTTCTCATGAACGGATAGAGTTTGACTATGTGAATGGGGAGAGTTCCTTTCCAAATTTGGTGCTTCATCTTAGTTGCAAGATGTTCATTCGAACAAGCTAGCATTAAGACCTGGACGTGTGTTTACGAGTTCCGGTTGCATTACCTTACATGTTTCATCTTGAGCTCACATGTCTTGCGTGTGGGCATGCCTCGAAAACTCCCTGTCCCATACACGATGGAAACATCGCAAAAGTTTATCTTAGGAAAGTAAGGTCACAACTACAGAGGTATTCTTAGCAGGATATCTCTAAACTCTTGCACGAAGAAATCCGTCCACGCGGTCCGTGCACGACCTCTTGTTGCAATTCAAGATAGCCTTTCTTGCACGTGGGTGAGGATACCACCTTATCAATTCGACAGCAACGGGATACAACCTGCTTTGCAAGCAACCTCCCAATCGCAATCTAATTCCTAGCGTACGGAAATTTTGATGTTGCACCTATGGCAACAAGGCTTGCAAAATTCGGATGTATGTTGCGGAAGAATTCACCTCTTGCTCCATGCACTGGAAAATGAAAAAGCGGAGCGACTATATTTTTGACATGAACAAGTCTTGACGTCGAAGGTGGCGCATGCATTTGTAGACAACAAGTGGAGGCTTCACCGCCTCGCAAGACGCACCTACAACATGTTCCATGACCCTAACGAAACTAATGTTCTCTACTTTATTATGAGCATCACTTAATAGGGCGTTTTCTGCGATGGGAATGACCCCATTGAGTTGTGCAAACTATAGCATGACTTGCACCTCCTTTACGGAAATCAAAGGCGCGAGTATTAGCTTGGTAGAATCATATCATGTGCCGGCAGTTGCCCTTTCGAAAGCTAGAAGCATAACGACAATCTCGTTTGAACTATGTTAAACTTGAAGACCGACTTGTGGGCATGGTAAGAGCTAATAAGTGTGTTGGAGCGTCTGTTTTGTTGATTGCGCAAATGATAAGCACGAAACACGCACTTCCTACACCCTACGTTAACCACAAAACTTGGGGACCGGCACTTGGAGTGCCAATACTAACTTCTTTGCTTTAGAAATGCTCGATGCCTTGACAATGCACAATTGCATCATGAGTTCAAGGTACTCCAGAACATAATGTCGAATGATAGAACAATACTAGAAGTTTTTCGAAGGGGTGAGCCATAGCTACCTAGTCTTTGACCGTCGATCTTCACATCCAATAGTACGTATCTCTTTGTGTGAGAACAATTCGTGTCCATCTCGTCGTATTTTGACAAAACAAAGCATTGAAATTCTTGTCCCTCGTATGATGACGAGCAACAGAAGTCATAAAGAGAGAAAGAATGGAGCTTGAGAAGTGTTTTGGGATTGCTTCTTTCACGGCAATTGCAAGAACATGAGGCAAACGATGGAAATCGCACACTACGGAGCTTATTTTGCATCACCAACATTATACAACGCGTCTTTTCTCTCAAGTGGGGTATTCACGAAATGGGTGCAAGTTTTCAACGTCATGCTTTTGAAAGAGTCAAAGCGATCCAAGGCGTATGATAGCAAAAGGTTGTTTTTCAAGGAGGTTCGGAGCAAGTAGCGCCATCCAACCATATGGGCCACTTGCCGCTAGACTCTACCAATAACGGCAAGCCTGCCCATCACGATTTGGATCGGGCATCAAATGTCCGCCGTTGCATGGCCTCTCCTAGGAACCCCTCAAAGTTCTAGCGTGCGGTTTGAAGATACAAGGTGCGACAATGCACATGCGTGCGAGTTTTGTACCCGTCTTACCGTAAAGATCAAAGGCAAGGGGGCAATGATTTTGGCGAATTTTCATGCTGGATCGCACTTGCGCTGAAATGCTCGACTCCAAGTTGGCTTGACGTGGTCATAATAGGTCTAGACACACGTCAGCCTTACCCTTACGCATTGCGTACGCGAGAACGATGTCGTGCAGTTCTTCCTTCCAACGTTCGACAAAGTGGATGTAACATTGTGCGTAGCGCTTCTTCGTCCATCTCTTTCTTGTCTCCACACCTGCCTTGGGTTGGCCACCTCGTTCCATCTTGCGGCGTTTCCGCAATTTATCATGCCTTGCATGTTCTCCATGCTTGTTTCGTACGAGATGCTTCGACTCACGCGCCTTCCATCCTCGCATGCATTGGTCGCACGCTCTATGTAGAGCATGTGTGTTGAATCGGGTAGCCTGGTGTCGCATCTTGTTGCATTGGAGTGAAGATTGTTGCATTGGTGTTGTGGTGGGTTGTTGTGGCACCGTTGTGAAGATTGTTGCATTGGTGTTGGGTTCAACTACGCTGTGTGAAGTGTCGTATCCTGTTGTGTTTGCATGGCATGGCCTTGTGTTGGAGAAGCCCAGCAGACAGGTGGACGATGCAACGACGTACCCACGTCGCGCCATGCCGTCGCACGTGCTCTCCTTCTTCGACGGCGTGGTGCGATGGCGAAGCGCACGTGCGAAGCGGACGCGTCCACGTGCATGGCCGGTGTTCGTGCCCAACCATCCCACGTATCGACAATGGTGGGCCGTCACGGTGGTCGCGTCCGTCGTGTCGGGATTCGTCGTGCCCAACGAAATCGCCTTCTCGAAAGACGTGGGATTCGCGCCGTACGACGACGCAGGCGCGGTGGTGCAGTACATCCTAGAAGCGATCTTCGCCGTGGACATGGCCGTGCAGTTCAACCTCGCGTTCTACCGCGGGAATCACCTCGTGATGGAACGCAAAGAAATCGCCAAAAAGTATGTTAGAGGGATGTTCTGGGTGGATCTGCTGGCCTTGTTTCCCATAGACGTGGTGGTGCTGGCCTCAGCAGGCGTGCTCAAGCAACAGACGGCACTGGCCAGCTACTTGGCCTTGATCCGGCTGCTTCGGATGCTCCGGCTGTACCGTCTCTCCCAGATGGTGCTGCGATTGCAGTACAACCACAAGGTCTCCCTGCTGCTGGTGACCCTGTTCCGGAACTTCTTGTACGTCATGCTCTTTTGCAACTTCAGCGCTGCAGGGTTCTACTTCATTGCCAGGAGGCAAGGCTTCACAGTGGACACCTGGGTGCAGCAAGGACCTGTCCCCTTCGACTCCATGAACCTCGCGCAGCGGTACATTGCTTCCATCTATTGGGCCATGAGCACCTTCCAGACCATCGGGTTTGGCGATTACTTCCCTACCAACACCGCAGAGCAGGTGTGGGTGGCGCTCTTCATGTTCCTGGGGATCCTTCTCATGGCCTACGTGCAAACATCGTTCCTGCTGCTGGTCAAAACGGACAACAGGGCCATGAAACTTCGCGAGTCCTCGCGCAACGTCAAGCGATTTTGCTCCATCCATCAGTTGGACCCTCAGCTCAAACTCACCATGTTGGATCACCTGAGGCTGCGCTTTGATGCCGAAGAAGTATCCGACGAGAATGTTTTAGGAGGCTTTCCAGGCCTACTGCGTCTACAAGTGCTGCGCAGGCTCTACTTGCCTTGTCTGGAACGTGCATCGCTGCTCCAAGGAGCCAGCAAGCGGTTCTTGGACCTAGTGGTTGCGAACAGTAACGTGGAATTTTATCTTCCAGGAATGGACGTTATTGAGCCAGGAAGTACGGTTGGTCACTTGTACATTCTGGTAGCGGGAGTTGTAGAACTTCATGCCGAGCCAAAAAATACCATTGGGTCTTCTTTGAAGAGCATGGAGTCATCTTCCGTAGGGGCAAATAAGCTCCTCTGTGAGCCGGGGGACCTCATTGGAGACATCCAATTCATACTGGGAGGGAAGGTGACGAGCAGGGCGCACACATTGACCGTGTGCAAAATGCTCATCCTTCCACGGGAAAAATATAGGAAAATTGCAGAGTTGCACCCAGCAAGCGCACGTAAGGTCCTGAACAATTTGCTAGACAAGCTTGCGTCCGTACGGTCGGATGTGGATGCCTCATTGAAGAATGACGTCAGTGGCGAAGGAAGAGCTGATAGCACTCTGCAAGATGTGAAGAGGCTAAAAGGTCTGATTGAGTCAAATTTGGCTTCTTACACACAGAATGAAACAACGGCGCTCAGATTTGCTGCTGCACGCGGGGACGCAGCCACAGTCCGCACGGTAATCAAGGAGGGTATTGACGTCAATATACCCAATGATGAAGGACGCACTGCACTCATGCTAGCTGCAGTGGAAGGGGACCAGCGCGTAGTGTCCCTGCTTCTTGATACTCCTGGGATAGATGTGAACCAGCAAGATAGTTTTGGCAGGACAGCATTGAGGGAAGCAGTAGAAAATAAGCATACAGATATCGCTGAACAGCTGCTTCGTGTGGGGGCAAGCTTGGGATTTATTGAAGATGAATCTGCCAAGCGCTTGTGTATTGCGGTATCTCAAGGCGATCATAAGCTACTGGCAGTGCTTCTTTTGGCTGGTGCACCTGCCGCTGCACAAGACTTTCTGGGGAGAACTGCACTTCACATTGCTGCAATGCAAGGTGATGTTGCTGCAACTGCTTTACTTCTGCGTCATGGTGCCAAGCCGGACCTCATGGATACATGGGGAAGAACTGCATTTGACGAAGCGATCACATCCGGAGCCACTCGAGTGCAGCAGCTTCTGGAAGGTAAAGCAGACCTGGATGAAGTATCGTAAAACACCTCCCCTTTCCGGGCTTCAGGTTGTACCATAACTCTCCTCTGGAAGTAGAAGCAATGCAGGATGCTAGTCGATTTTGCTTTGGGAGCTTGGGGCTCTTTCCTGCAATCAAACACATTCCAAACCAAGTTGCCAGGCACCAGCTGAGCATCTTGACATGGAGCTTAAGCAATGGCTTGAAAATAAGTCATGACTTTCCTTTCCATTAATCGTGCATAGGCAAGGTGGGTATCTTTCCAACGGCCATCTGCCTTCAACTTGGCTCCATGCAAGAATAAGATATCCACAGCAGGGAGATTGCCAACGCTGATTGCAACATGAAGTGCTGTACGCTCCCCATAATCTTCGATGTTTGGGTCTACACCTGCTTCAAGCAGACGCCTTACGAGGGCAAGATTACCTTGTTCTGTCGCTGTGCATAGCAAAAGCGCTTGTTTTAGAGCAGGAGTGCGAAGTTCGGCCCCGTGCTTCAAAAGAAGCTGGATAACTTTATCATGTCCAAACAAGGTAGCTTCCAAGAGAGCAGAGTGCGACCTTGAATCAACTGCATTCACATCAGCTTCAGCACGAAGAAGGGCATGGACAACCTGTGTGAATCCCCTGGATGATGCAATCATGAGTGCAGTTCTACCATCATAATTGGAGCGATTGATATCCATGCCTGCGCCGATGTATGCCTTGATCCCAGATACATCACCGGTGAAAGCAAGGTCTAGAAACTCCGATACCAATCGACTTCCCAGGCGGTTAATGGACATACGAACAGCATCTAGTGCTTTTCTTTGCTTTGGGAGCCAGAACTGGGCATCTGCTTCCTTCCTAGAGTGGTTGTCACTTTCACTGCCATGGCCGCTTTCATGTTGCAACTGTTCTATGTTCTGTTTCAGTCTCACAAGTGCATTTTCTAGCAAAGTTCTCATTGCTCCTGGGTGGATGTTGAGGAGTTCGTCAAACAAATCTCGAGAAACAGTCAAAACCTTGCAAAGCGTACACGCATGGACTGAAAACGACTGAGGGGTTCTTGTTAAAAAACCAACCTCAGTAATGACAGCTCCCTCTTGAATTCCATTAATGCTCTTAGCTTCGTCCACATCTCCCCATCTAGGTTGCGAAGCAAGTGCGTTGCCATTTACCTCTGCACCCACAGCCGTGCTTGCCGTTCCATTCAAAAGTATGACAAGGTGAGTGGGTACAAATCCTTTCTGCACTAGGTCCACACCTGGCATGAAGAGATCCACACTGGATCTGCTCAAAAACTCCTCCAAAAATCCTTGTTCTAGTCCTGAGAAAAGAGAGCACCTCTGCACAAATTCCAGGTAAATGGCTCCTAGCACCTTTTGCTTGACAGCGAGAGGAAATCCATGTAGAACAACCCCATCTGACATTTCTGCCGCCAGATATTGAAGCTTCAGCTGCTCCTGCATACTTGGTTCAACGTCATGCAAGGCATTCAAACTGCAGTACATTGCAAGCTTCTCAGAAAAGTCTCTGTAGTTGCTCGTCTTGGGATCAGATTTAGCAAGAAGGAACAGCGAAAACTGAATGTACGCAAGGTTGGATATTCCAAGCAAAATACAGAGCATACACCACGCTTGCTCT
Source organism: Picocystis salinarum (assembly GCA_038048775.1). Classification (NCBI taxonomy): domain Eukaryota; kingdom Viridiplantae; phylum Chlorophyta; class Picocystophyceae; order Picocystales; family Picocystaceae; genus Picocystis; species Picocystis salinarum. The sequence continues at coordinate 15,069 of JBBULP010000245.1, read as the reverse complement.
GCAGTTCCAACCGGAGCCATCTCTCCGTACCCGACCTACGAAGAGCAATGTGGGATGTGCAAGAGGCAAGAACAAAGATGGTCAGCATGTAAAAAGTGCAATAATCAACTTTCTCCAAAACGCCGAAACATACCGTCGTGAGAACAGAGCAAATGGCAAAGTAGAAGGAAGCTCTGCATGTGTTTGCAAGAACGACCCGTACAAGTCAGCGCAATTCCATACCAAGCAAGGCTAAAGTTCGCGAAAAAGATTTCAGAAGCTCAGCTTACATGTATCTTTGGAAGAGGTTCAAACCACCAAAGTTGAGCAGAAAGTCTGACATGAAGGAATCTTCTTCCAGATTCCCTTGCCGTGCGATGAAGTAGAATCCGCATGCAAAGATGTTTGCGAGGAACAAAAATGTGAGGACCACTCGCGCAAGAATCACCACTTCGAGGGACAATTTCTCATAGAACAGGAGCTTTTTCTGTAGCTGTCCGAACCTGTAAAGTCGAAGCAGTTGCAACAATCTCAGCAGTGAAGTGTATTGCGCAGCAGTTGACTTTCCATCGTTGATATTCCCGCTTATTGCCAGCGCAACCCAATCAAAAGGGAAGAGGACCAGGAAATCGATCCAGAAGTAGAGCTTGAGATACACCTTGGCAATTTCTTTCCTGTCTTTCAAGAGTTTCCCTCTTGCATCATAGGTAGCCAGATTGAAGACCACCACCATGTCTAGCAAGAAAATCGCATCCACAACATACTGCACGATCGAGGTCGCGGTATCGTAGGGCGGCAGTCCTGGTTGAGGGTTGAATCCGATTTCCATGGGCACGATGAAGGAATTGAGCAGTGCCACGATTGCAATTCCGAACCACCACATCCTGTAGGACGTGCACATGGGATTCAGGACGTGTCGTCCTCCAGGCACGAAGAGGGGTTGTTTCCTCTTCTTTCGACTCCCATCGCGGCGTTGCTCGTGACCTGAAGGACTGGTGCCTTCTTCCGCTTCTGCCAGATCTTCCAACGCGATCCTCGTACGAAACAGGTCGGAAATCGCGCCGAAGCTCGAGGACATGGCGCTGTCGAACGACGAGGATCGGCTGCTTCTCCTGGCTTCTTCCTCCGCTTCTTTTTCTCGTTCGTTTCTCCCGCACCAATTCGACCAGCTCTGTTTCCATCCGTGCCACTTCCGTGTCCATCTGCTCCCGTTCCTCTCGCTACCGACCTCTTTTCCTCCGTTTCGCACGCCGCGAGGCTCGCTGGAACTCGCACGTTCGTCTTTCCACGCTTCCTTCTCCTTCTTCGCCATCCTTTCGCGACGCCAGGCGCATCCACGTGCGATTCAACGGTGCGAACACGTCGCGAGTTCCATCCGACGAAACCGAAACGTCGATGGAAGGAGGACGTCGAGCTTCCTCCACCTGCGAATATTCGGTGGGAGGGAAGGAGACAGAACGGTGCCGATGTCGCGAATATTCGAAAGGAACGGGTGGAGAGGGAGGAGCGTCGCAAGCTTGGACGTCGAGGACGAAGGCGCGCTCCAACTCCGAACGAGGAAGAATGAGAAGCCGAGGCAGGGGATTTGCGGACGACGGATTTCAGAAAGTGTTGCAACCACACGAAAAGCCGTGGAGAAAGGAACGTGCACACTTCGAGTTCGGGCCTCGAAAGTGGATGGCCAGTGCTTGCTGCACACGTGCATCCGTGTGCCATCGAGCTCCCCATCGCCAAGGATCGAAACAAACCAGGGCCTTCCATGATCACAACAGCGCTGGGAGTTGAACATGCGATTCCTCAACGGTGGACCCCCTGAATCGGGAGAGGAGACAAACGCAACCTTCCACGCGTGCAAATGCGGCACCATATCCTTGATGTGGAGTCGAATGAATTAGCTAGCATCCGCGAGGACGACATGTGAGACGGTGTCCACAAAGTTGGGCAGTCGTGGCATAATCGTCACATAAGCATTCCTCAATCATGCGCGTGCAAACAAGGGCAATCCTGGCTGGATACTTCAAATGCGACTTGCTTTCTAATGTGTTAAAATGCGGCTAGAAGAGATGATTGCCTTGTGACCAACCGTCAAAATGTGGAACCGAAAGCCACGAAGCACTCTTATGAAGACAAAAACACTACCCGTTGAGAAGAAACGAAAATTCATTTTTTGGTGCATGGGAGGTTGTTATCTATGGGATGATATCCCGCTTCTTCCATTTTACATAAGAAATGTTACATTTTAGATGAGATGTCAAATCAATGTTCATGCAAATTGAAAATCATGCATCGATCCATCTTGCACAAACACAGGGTGCCGTTGAACCGACATGCTCTCCATGGTTTCATCAAGCACGCGCATCGTCATGAAGTCCACCAATGGGATCCACGTAAACGACATGCATCCAAAGAAAACCGGTCCTATTTTGAAACCCCTATTTACAATACTAATGCAATGAAAATGCTAAAGACGAGCAAATGATCGTTATTTAAAAAGGATAATCAAAGCAACATTCGGTGACCTTGATTTGAGGGAGAACTACATCGACAGAAGGAACGCAATTTCGTGTTATGAATCGAGGAGAACAAACGTGCAATGACGACGACTCGTACAACTCTACAAGTTGAGGACGATGTAAAGAGAGGTTTGATTGAATGATCGCACTTTCCAACCGCTTCTCGTTTAGTTGTGTGAATTTCGGGTTGCGCAGAGGAAAGTAATGAGGTAGAACGCGAGTATAATGGAGTAGCACAAATCGAGCTTCGTCAAAGGAGGTGGGGCCGTTTGACAAGGATACATCCGGATCTTGATCATTACGCTTGACTTCGTGAAAGTCCATTTCTACGCGAAGAAAAGAAAGGGAAATCCATCAAATGTGTGGCATCCGTAGGCGGGGAAGCACATTGGAACGAATCAGAGGGCAACGTATAATCAAACCCTTCGCAAACTTGGTGAAATCCATAGAGAGATAGACCCATACCGCCCACCATGGCATGTGCAAGATTGTTGAGCAATAGCTTTGATTGTTCATGCTATGTGATGATATCAAGAGGAGGTGGCACCCACTCTCCTCTTCATGAGGACTTTCAACATGAAAGGGGACGGACTCTCAACCACACGAGATCACTTTTTGTAGAATTTTGTTTTTCAAATGCACAAGCATTGTGAGAATCTACCCTTATAAGAGGCAACGCCGGATAATTGCATTTTCTTTCCTTCCATTTCCGGTACATGACTGCCTAGACCTCTCAGTGCAACATATTGCAAATCGAAATGGGCGACGTTTTCACATAAGCCTTCGAGGGCAAAACTAGACTTAGTCTAGTAAAGAACTTTCCGACTTCGCATGCCTCATATTCATGCAATACTTACAACGGTATAAGGTACAGAAAGAAGTGCGATTGAGCCATTCCAGAACATGTAATGGTGCATGTGCGGTCAACTTGGTAAGCATCAATTGAATGACTCTCACGCGTACACTTTGATTCGTGACAGTGGACAGTGTCTTGAGCCGTAAAGTTCATTGAATTGCTTACAAATTTCGAATTTTGGGGGTTGGAGCAGGAGCCAATGCAAAACATACTACAGGGTCAGCAGTGCAACATTTCTTCCAATACTTGACTAGCATCCCAAGATTATTACTATCAACGATCAAGAAACTCAAAGCATTTGCAGTTCAGCAGAAGGCTTCATTCACAAAGGCCCAGGAATGATGAAGGCAGGCCGGGACCCACCGAGGCACTCTTTCAAGACGTACAACCTGCCTTGCGAAGAAGAGACAAACAACTCATAGACAGCCTTTAGCAGCATGCACACTGCAGTTATACTTGGCAGGACCAAGGCAAGAACACCATGTTCTACTTGTGCGATGATTTGATGGCTTCAAACCATTCAAGGACAATTCTTTCAGCCTTACAGCATTGGCAAGCCAGGAACATTCACCTTCTGTGAGAAGAAGCAAAAATGGGCTTGGCAAATCAGGTGAGGCATTTCTGCCAATAGCAGTACATCTGGAGCACCTACAGAGCTGATCAGCAGCCGTCGATATCTTTCGGATCCCAGCACTCATCTTGTAGAAGTAAGGACACCAGAGAGGCAAGTCCACTATTACTGGTAGCTGTCTCTATTCCAAACAGTGCCTGTGCAAAGATAGTGCCAAGGATTTCGTGTGACAGGCCATTCTCAGAAGCAAGTGGAAATGTAAGCATCTTTCGCAGTGTCTGGACAAGCAAACACAAGGTGGACCACTTTGTCATGGACATTGCTTCTTGGACCTGCGCTACGACATCCAAGGCCGACGGGCATGTAGGTCCATCTGCAAAAATGTCTGCCAAAACCTTGGGGAAAAACGGGTATGGGAGCGCTAGAAAGGTAGCGATCAATGCTTCTGCGACTTCCCGAGGATCCGTTCCAGGTTCTAATTGCACACCTCGATCCAATCCTGACACAATGGAGATGACTGTTTGTTTTGTGATAATGCGCTGATCTACAACTTCCTGGTGCATGCAGGTGCTGAAGAGTCCTTCCTGATTTGCACCATCACTAGTCAAAAAGTCAAGCAAGGAGAGCACTTGACGAGGTATGCTCCGTTTGCAGAAGAGTTGTAGGCCATGCGGTATTGTATGTGGCATTGTGGATCCTTCCGCTTCAAGCATTGCTTCCAGTCCTTCACACGCCCTGGCATATCCTATGTCCATGAAATCTACTACATCCACCTCGCTACCGGGGATAGTCTTGGAAGTGATGGCCTTTGCACATTCCAGGTCCAGACCCAAGGAGAGGATTTCCACATACTTCAGCTGCAACGTGATGAAAAAGTCTCTGCCTCCCTCAATTTTCAGCACTAGGAGTTCCTGCAAGATGCCATTGCCTTGATACGCTTGCATGGCATTCCCATCAGCACCTCCCCTGAGCGTACACTTCACACTTATGTCACACTGCTCCTCTGGTTCCAGAACACCAAAGGGGGGCGTGATTACGACCCACCTCGGTAAGTATGGGTCAAAACCTTCCGTATCGTGAAAGGTGAAAAGTTGAAAATAGGCAGAAACGTTACCAACGTTGGTCAAGTGCAACGGTACCGTGCAGGTGGACCCATATCTGACTTCACCCAGGTCAAGTTCCAAAGGGTCAAGTGTACACGTAGGCACCCTGGACATGTCCTCCATATCCAAAGTACGTTGAATTCCGTCAAGGAGGGCTTGCACCTTCTGCTTGTCAATCTGATGGGTCGTCCAATCGAAGGATGCAGTAACAGGTCGGTGGTCTGACATATTTAGCAAAGATGCCTGGTAGCTTCTTTGCACCAGATTCTGACCTTGCCACAAAATTCTGTCGCACCATGCAGGAAACCTGATTTTTTTCTGGGATGTTGTATCTTTGACAGTTCCAACATAGGTGTCTGATCCGCGCAGAAACTTGTAAGTTGGTGGGAAGGAGATCGTGCCCTCTTGCCACTCCTCAGTATATACCGTTCCCAGCTGAAGCTCCATCGATAGCTGGTCCCCATGAAAGAGCTCAGACCAGCGTTTTTGTTCCACAAGCTGCATGAGCACCTCTTCCTTGAGGCTCACTCTATAGTTCAAGTCGCCAAAAAACAGAACAGAATGGTGATCTGTGGAACTCATGGATTGCTCCAAGGACCCCGTCAATCCCGGGAACTCCAACCGCCGGAACACTTCTGCTGCATCTATATTCCTGCGCTGGTGGTCCACCTCTCCGCCTCCAGAAGACAAGTGCACGCAGACGAAGCATATGGGCGAGTGGTGGATCCGCATTCTTCCTGCTACTGCTCCTTTGTTTCCCATGTAACCCATCACTCCCACTCCAACCGAAGCGGTGTGCACGTCAGAGATGTGCTCCCGAAACTTCTCTTTTGCCCAGACAGTGAGGTATACACCTACCATCTGCCTGTTGCACACGTTGTAGTAGGTATTTCCATCCACAGCATGCCGACCATTGAGGTGCTTCTCAATGAGCTTTTCCCACGTCTTCGCGTGCCTTGTGCTGCTGTCGTCTCCGCGGTAGTTCCCCATGGAATCCGCCAGCACATTTCCTGGGTTCAATGGCACGGTCTCTTGGAATCCAACCACGTGCACGTCGGCATTCGCGGTTCCCTCGAACAACTGGCTCAAGTCCAAGTCTTCCGGTGGCGTCCTGCCGTTGGCGTTGTAACTGGTCACGCCCACGTCCACCACGTGCGTTTCCGCCACGTCTTCGAGCAGAAGATCCTTCCTGGCGCGGTCTTGCACCCTCCTGGACCGCTCTTCGATCCTACATGCGCTCCAAAGCGTCGGATGCGACACCAGTTGCTTCGCCATGCCGCATGCGCCTCGTGTCGCGACGGTGTCGGTCCAATTCGGTGGTTTCGTCTCCGATCGAAAGGAAATCGATCCGGGTTCAAATCGAACGCAAACCCGGTTCGATCGGTGGTGTGAACCGGACGAACCGAACCCCAGTAAGAACGAAGGACGATGCCTCTCTGGGACGTGGGACTTGGGAGTTTCTTCTCCGTAGAGGGAACGACGGTTTCGTCCACCGGGCTAAGACGACGATTCACCGCGGAACGAAAGACGATTGGCTTGCCTCGCACAAAGCGATACATGGTGGGATGGTATTCGAATCGAGAGCAAGGTTTCTGTTCGTGGCCTTCGTGGATCGAACTCATCCGTTTGAGTCTTGGGGAACCGTGACAAATTCTCCTTGAAGGAAAGAACAATGTTTATGACCCCAATTCGCGAAGGCAATCGATCCTTCTATGACCTGTGGAAATAAATGCAATCGTTTGGAGAAAAGAACACACGTGATTCCCGAAACTTATAGCCCGGCGCTTGGTTAGTGGGAATAGGATGAGGTATCTTTATATGGTTGGTGAGACGTGACCGATGTGAAAGACATCCTCGTGGGAAGCAATAATTGGACAAGCCAAAACAGACTAGAGGTGTGGAAGCGTTGTGCTCCTAGTCATGTAGAAACCTTTGGATTCAACGACCTTGACACATACGCAACATGCCAAAAAGTTTTGGAATCAACATCCTCACAACCATTCCAATGTGGTTTTCTGCAATTCAACGAAGGGAAAATAGATACAAAACTATCTCGTCACGAGTTGCTGCTTCCGTTGAGCACATTGAAAGGTTTGGTGTACTTCGAAAGTTGGGTGTATTATGTCGACGGGGAATACCTTCTTTCGTCGTGAGAAGCAGTTGGCAAGGAGTTTCGACAAGCAATCATCGACGTAGCTTTAAAAAACATTTCTTCTCGCAAAGACGCAACAATGCACCTAAGACGAATAGAGCTAATTGTTCCAACGAGCCATGTATTTTCGAAATCTCTCTTTTGAGGGGCTTCGACGAACAATCGGGATGCATACGCCTCACACTGAATGTCTTGACATTGTCGGTGCTCGTGACAAAACTTTGAAAATAGATGTCTTTCCCCAAATATGTCATGTCGGAAGCGTCCTCTACTCTTGGCCCGATTCCGACGCATGTGTCTAGAAGCACGTCTTTGGTAAGAGCCTCGAACTCAAGGACCACTTCATTGTCGCTTGATGTAGATGTCTACGCTTTCCAAAGCAAGGGAACTTGAATAAATCGCACTAGACATGTTGCTCCATGTTATCTCAATCACAAATGGCATCAACTTTCTTTGGAGGTTTGCTTCTTCTTCTAGACAAGTCCTCTTCCAACGCCAAAGTTGTTGTGTAGCGAGAGTGTTTCTAGCATCTTTGTCAACCAAGCAAGTGTCATATCTTTTCAATGAGGGTTTTTGCGAGAGTCGGTCGCAGAAAATGATTGTATCAAATTTAACGTCGATGTATGAGCGACACTCCCCTCAATGGAAAGGTGCCACTTAAAGTGTCGCAAATTGGCACAATCTTGAAAAGCTTTGTTAAGAGGTTGGAGTACTTGAATTTCGCCTCTCAAAGGTGTCACCCAGAATCAGGCCCTTTACAAAGTGTGTGGTCAAGTGTTCGTTCCAGCCAATCAAATGCAGGTCGAGCGATTAGAAGCAAGGACTACAAGTGGACCATTGATAAGTCACGAGGACACGATTGGAAACACTTTTGTGTGTGAGAAAGCTTTGGCATGACATAATATCTATGCCGAGCTTGCAAAGCCAAGCAAAGATATCGCAATATTCGCATTTTATGGAGAAGTTTACACCAAGAGGCACCATCCTTGTGCGTGAATTAAGCCACTACATTCACGAGAACAAAAACCGTGCGACACCTTGGAAGGAAGAAGATTATACTATGTGGGTGTCACAGGTGTTGCGAAAGCCTTGCCATTGGAGATACGAATGAAGCATGCGACATGTGTCACTGCGGGTTGAATTTATTATTACGGTTGCGATGTCTTCGGACATTGGCATCTTCCGGATGATTGTTGAAATGGATGCAAAAGTTACCCATACCTTTCTTGGTATTGGCTTAACATTGGGGCAAGCGAGGACTTCGAGCTATACCCTATGAAAATAAACAATTTGAAGAAATACCTCCGCTTAGGTTGAGCAAGAAGTTACTTCCTTCGTTCAAAAGTCTTATAGCAAGTACAAGCCGACACGCTATGTTAAATGGGAAAGTTGTTCCTTGCTTTTCGGTATGTTCCACTCTCTTGGTGGCATCATCTCTTTCAAATTCTAGTATGAACCGTCCATCCAAGTCCAAGTTCATGCGAAATTCCCGCCTTCTTACGTGAGAATGTTGCAACCTACTTGGTAGGATGCATAAGCCAAGAAATCATGATGCTTGTCTTGCAAGCACAACTAAATTCTACCACAGTACAATTCTCTTTTTGAGAGGGGTCACGTGCACTTAGGAGCCGTCGTTCCAAAGAAACTAGGGTCACAGGCGCTTGATCATCAAACCGATGTTACGCCAACATACCCTTTATAGCATTGACAATTGCGGTAGACTCCAATGTACGTACAATATAGTAAACTAAAGCGAGGTCAAAAGTATCGTAGAACCCCGTGGTGGTGCCTTCGGCAATAAGACGGGCGTGATGGATCGGTGGGCATCAAATTGCAGAATTTGCTTGGCATTGAATTCGAAAAAACAATATGTCGACGATGTGGTTGTAGTGGAGGATGAAGAAACATGGTGTAGCTCTAGAAACGTTTATACTTAATTGAGGGAACGGTTTGATTCCCATTTTACCTTGTTCTCAAAGCACTAGCACCATATGCACATTAGCAATACGGCAAGGGTGTGTGGGGAAGCGAGGGACATTGTAAGCACTATGAGTACAACGAAGGAGAGCATCATTCCGACCACGAATCTTATTCATGTAGACGTTGGTAGGCCTGCCCGTGTTGGGAAGCATACTAGCTAATTGGATCGTGCATTCCTTTGTGTCAAGCCGAATATGGTATGTGGTAGGGAAATGGGCAGTGTGGATCAAAGCACTAACACGGGCATTGCATTGTAAATGAGGGAGGCTCCACAAGCACATCATGTAATGCAAGCACATTCACACTTCGAGTGATCTAATTACCAAAGAAGCATCACCCAATGACAAAGTGGTGTAGGACTAGATAGGAGAAAATCACCGGGCCTTCTAGTGTTGGCCTTATTCCTTGCACAATGCTTACAAGCGTAAGCTCCACCACGGTGACATTGCATCTTGTGGAGTGGCAAACAATGAATGTATGTACCACATCCATTTTTTTTGTCTTCATTACCTTTGCCAATGGGAACAACGTGCTTGTAAGCTGCTACGCAAGCACAAAAGGTTGCCGATCCCTTAAATATCTCTGAGAGCAAGGCCGCATCTCCTACGTAGGGCGAACGGCGGTTGAAGGGACGAGCAATTTGTGAAGTCTCGATGGAATGCCGAAAAAGGTGCACATTCTTGGAAGACTCGTAAAATGGTCGATAGTCACGAAGCCGTGGCAATGAATGGAGGGACAAGTGCGGAAAGCATGGTCAAACTACTTCAATGATGAAGTGCACATTAAGCAAAGGTCGTATGGATTCTCTAATGGAAGGATGTCACTTATTTGCCCATGCAAGAAGTACGATGATAACATACCGCTTTCATTCAAGGAGGCCGTCCAAAAGAAGTCGCAATGCTCTAGAAAAGAAGAAGAAGACATTGCGCGATTAATTGAAATAAAGAAAACTGAAGGAGTGGTGATTGTAGGCACATCATTTGCTGCTAATCCCACGAGAGGCTTAACTTACACGCTATACCGAGACCTGTGCAGCTATCGATTCCTTGTTGCACAAGTAAGGCAGTTCATTCTGTGGTCCTTCGAGAGCAACAATCCGCGTCGTCACTGGGCTCCGAGAGTTGGGCAAGTAGGCTTAAGGTTTGCCTTTCAGATTGAAGCCGAAGGTGTGCACCTGTTGGTAGTAGCACCCCCAACCAATGGATCTGTGCATGCAGATACACCTCTACAAATCATTAGGGGAAGATATGCAGCCTTCGCTCGTGATGCGAAGGAAAGAAGGGTGCCATGAGCGCGTTGAAGACCTCTACAGGACGTAGCTGACCATCAATCATGGCGTGATCAAACAACTGGCCAAGTGACATGTTGTGCAAGTGCTCAGGTTTGGTAGCATTCTGTTGGGGTGTTTGTCAAAAATGCCATGATCATACAATTTCTTACAACATCATGCATGCGGTCCAGAAGAGGTACGAGATCCTATAATAGATGCAAAGGCTACTGCTGGTGCAAAATTGGGACAGTTCCTAATGCAAGGCAAGGTGCACATTCATACCTTAATACCTTTGCAGCCATGTCGGTCTAATCGTGTTTGGATGACATCCCTGTCCTTCGAACATCTCTCAGCGACGAGAGAAAGGGGCGCTGAGGAGCAAACACTTGAAAGTCAGACTTGCTCCCAACCATTCTCCACCACACTGTCTTCTCATTCTGCATCAAATCAAATTCAGAAAGCGCAGAGGCTTTTGTGGCCCCTGGCCCAATTTATCCCACCATACATTCTGGAGAATCGTTCTTTGGGATCCTCTTCTCTCGCGAGTCCTTGGAGCAGGTCAACAGGTCTACCTATTCCATGGTGCTCCATCTACTTCCGAATGTGAGTGGGAAGATGAGTGCGTGGACGTTGCTGCCTGTGATTCGTCGACCTTCTGCACCTCATGTTCAAGTTCTGCAGGTGGCTGGAGACAAGGGATGGCATAGGCAGTCTTCTCAAATTGAGACAGGTGCGCAGCATTCAAAGTCTCCTGTTCAAGTCTTTCCAACCTCAACATGTCACCTTGTGACCCCTTTGGCTCAACTTGCTCCAGGGCGCAGACTGACTGTAGAGGCGCAAACTGCATAGGCTTCCCAAATTTATCCATGCAGTATGCGTAAAATGCATAAGACACAAACCAAAGCGGAATGGTCAACGCTGCAATGATGGGAACTTTCTTCAGAAGGAACACACCAGCCAGGGTCAGGTGCATCAGGAAAAATATCCACATGATCTGTCTCACCATGGACAGCCACAGCATACCTCCACTCTCATAGCTGTTCTTGCTGCACACGAAAAGAAAGTGGTGCAGAGTGACAATATAGACAACGGCCATGCCAAGCAAAGCAAATGGTGTGACCAAGGGATTGATGATACTGAACACAACAGAAACCAGAAGGACAAACATGATACTAGGAATAAGTGCACCGTAACTTGGTGGTTTTGCTTTTCCAGCGCTTTCCTTCTCCTCAATCGTCCGGCAAAGAAATCTTTCTTTGATATGCATGATAACAATATCCACGAGCCTTGCCATGTCTTGAGGCGACCCAGCCCAAGTTTTCAAGAGGATATAGTTCAAGAAGAACATTGCAGTTGTAGGAACTGCATCGCCAAGAAGCTCCACAACTTCCATGAAGTCGATTTTCCCATCAACAATTTCCTCTATTTCTGACAGCAAGGAAGCCATTACTGTGATTCCCAAAAAGGTATTGAAGACTTGAAACCCAAATAGCTTTGAAGACATACCATTGTCTAAGTCAAGCATTGTTTGAACTCCTTCCAAAGATGTCAGCCACCGACATAAAGGGGGCAGCAACATGTTGAAAAGAATGAGTGCAAGCCCCGGCAGAAAACCTTGCAGGAAACCTCTGAACCACTCTGGAAGGTCTGCAACAAACGGAAGCCATTTTTCCAGATTGGAAAGAGTTGTGAGGGAAGAAACAAAGAAGACGGGTATCATCCAAAGAAAGATGAGGCAAACGTGCAAAATGGCAACTCCAATTGAGCGTCCGTTTCGTGTCCACTTTCGTATGCCCATATTTTCCCAGTAAATGGCACCAGGTTCCAGAGCTGGGCCAACAAGCCAGAGAGTTCCGTCTTGTGTATGCAAAACCTGCCCTGCGGTTGCCGCAGTCCTCATCGTACGGAGGGTAACGATGGCAGCAACAACAGGACGCTCCAAAGCTTCAGCCTGCAGCTCTACGAGATCTTTTTTCAACTGAATTGTCTTGAGTTTGTAGTGCTCGAACCTCTCTCTGATGTGCTCCAATTTAGCCGCCTGCTTTTTCTTGCTGGGATCCAGTTTGGGTGCATCCTTCTTGAAAAGGATCGCACCCTGACCATCGCCAATCTCGTAATCAAGCTTTGCTCGCTTCAGTTTTTCCACGTTTTTGTTGTAACGGATCCAAAGAGCTTGGACATCCGCTACATGAGCTGGGATGCAAGAAACAGTGTGGACTTCCCCAGGATATTCCTTGTTGAAAAACGCCTCCACATCCTCTTTCCTGATGGAGTGTTTGGGAAAGACAGTGTTTTTCAGGGCTGTAGAAGCAGCTGCAGCATTGCCAAGCATAGCACTTTTGGCCACAGAGATATTTAGACTGAGACGCGCACTGCTGCTTCCTTCATTGGCATCGCTTGTTGGTTGCAGTGGCATATCCGTAACCATTACGGAGTAGGCTTCGATGCCTGGGTTCTCCCGCAACACATGCTTGACTCTAGCTTCCATGACCCGCTTTGTGGTATCCAGCAGCAATTTGAAACTAACCAGTGTAAAAAGGTAGCACATGACGAGATGTGCCCAAAACCTGTGTGATTCTTCCTGCACTTTAGACATGGACAGCTTGTTGTACCACTGGTCACTCGCCGGTGGCAACACACCACCACCTGTGAGATTGATGGGGACAATGACTGCCCATCCAAAGAACGCAAACAACGCAGAAACCTTCATGATGAACTTTTGCAGCTTCAGAACGACGCACATGTCGGCCCCACGGTGCTTCAGCACATCGCCTTCTCCGTAGGGTAGGAACTTCCGAACCGCCTTGAACAGGTCCTTGGGCAGGAAGTCGATGGCCGCGGGTCCACGGATGTCTCCAGTTTTTTCTTCTTCGAGGAGCCTGGGTGCGTACACTCTCTTGTAGTAGCTGTCTTTCTTGCGCAGCACGGCGAAGATGGCCAGGAACACGATTCCCGTGATGGCAGGGATCAGCAAGAGCCACAGGAACTCCGTCGCTGTGCCTGCATCCGGTTCTTCTTGGTCCGTCACAGGCACGTCCACACCAAGCACGTCGGTTGTCTCTCCGTTGGACATGGGGTTCAAGTCCAGCCGCCACATGCGCTTCGCTCTGTGGTTGCTTCGCTCCAGCACGCGGCGGTCCGTTGCACGTCGACACGTGAACCGTCGAAGGTGTCGATCCACATCCACCCGATCGCCCGATCCTCGACGGGTCACGGAATGGTCAGCACGCTTCATAACACCGGTATTGGACACTAGGGGAAGGTCGTTTTAGATGCGTCGAGGATCGAGAGGCCGGGGTGGGCTGAACCTCTTGGATACCACAGAACACAACGATGTCCTGGATGTGCAAGGGGGATCCTGCGGGATTGCTCAATATGTGCATAGAGAACAACATTTACGTGGGTTTATCACGGGTTGCTAAGAGGACCTATTGGGATCTTGCCGCGGATATGGCTCCTCAAGTCGATAGAAAGAATTGGCAAGTTGCAAAGAGTGGATAGGTTGTTCCAAGGACGAGAGTTGGTCGCAACGGATGCTGGTCCAGACTTGTGGCTATTGGAGATGTTACGAGGTGCACGTCCAATCAAAATAAGTAGGATCTACTTTGTTGCAACATGGCGTGCAACATGTGTAGGGGTTGTCGGAAGCTGAATGGTTATTCGATTGAATATATGTGGACCTACCTATTTGGAAGTCGACAGAGGAGTTGTATTTCTCTCCGATTTGTAAACTTTTCCCCAAAATACAAAGTGCGCATACCCAACTTACATTTGTGACGAGGCTTCGGGTGAAATAGATACCGAAAGAATTTCTTTCAAAGCTAGCTGAGTTGTGTTCACGTCCAATAACGACAATTTTCTCTAGTAAGCACTGTTACAAAGCGCTCGTGAGGAACATTTTAAACATAGTTTTGTCTAATTTACTTCGAAATTCCTTAAGGGAAGGCGGGAGAGGTCGTTAAGACCGCAAAGAGATCCTTTTTTGTCCTTTCTTGGGCTTTTTGCGTTACTTAAAAAGGGGAGTTCTTCGGCTCCCTAGCGCAAGGGATACCGCGGGTAAGCTTCCGTTGGTCGTCAAGATCAGTTGTCGCATGAAGATAGCGCTCCAAGATCGTGGTAGAGGCACCGTGACTTTCCTAAGGTCAAGCACGTTCTACCTATTTCAAGGCAAAGGAGGCCGCTTACCGCTACCACAAGGGAGAACGGACCAAGAAGAGCTCCCCTAAGAACATGAGGTTGCTGGTGGTCACGTGGATACCGCGTTTCGATCTAACGGTGTAGCACTAAGCTTGTGATTTACCCAACTTGGTCGGACAACATCCGCACCCTTCGTTGTCCCCTCAAAGATTCCGAAAGACTCGCTCGTTGCAAGTTCGCTTTTAGTCCCCGTTTGCCCAAACAGCTCGTCAACTAATTGGGAAATCAGCCCGCGAGGCTGTCCGATGAACTGATCGGAAGTTGGGGTCTTGTCTCTAATTGCTCTTAGCACAAAGAAGAGCATGGATTCAAAGGGGGCAGCAGTAGTCCGCCACTTTGGAGGGGATCCCTGCCAACACCCCTGACTTCGCCTTCCCTTTCGACCCCGATCCAGACCGTTCCAGGACTTGTATTGCACATCAATGGATTCCTCGTTCGATTCTCTCTC
>JBBULP010000244.1:0-16720 GCA_038048775.1 Picocystis salinarum | reverse complement strand
CTCCCCGCCCCTTTTCCCATCCCCGCAGAGGCTCATCCGATCCATCCCTATCCAATCCATCCCTCTCTCTCTCTCCCCCACGGGTGAGAGGGGGGGGGGTGGATCGAGAGAGGAGAGGAGTGGCAGCAGAGTGGTGCAGACGACCGACGACACCCGCCACACACGTCCGACGAGCATGGCGTACGCGCAGAAACAAGCCTGCGTGGCGAAAGGAAGACACGCGGATGGGATGCGAAACGCGAAGGTGCAGGTGCGTGGTCGAACGTGGGAAGAAACGAGGGAGGAAAGGAAAGGAAGGCGGCGAAACGGAGGGCTGACGGCGGTGCGAGGGAACGACACGGACCATGCAGGGAAAAGCAGGCTTTCCCAAGCTCGCCGGGCATGCGAGCGTGCGTAGGGCCGTGGCGACGCGGGCTGCCAGCGCCACGTCCTACACCCAACCGGCCAAAGAAGCGCCGAACGCGCTCGAAGACTTGGAACTGCCCTTGAACACCTTCTCGCCCAAGAAACCCTTCAAAGCCAAGATCAAGTCCGTGGAACGCATCGTTGGACCCAAAGCCACCGGCGAAACATGCCACATCGTCATCGAAACCGAAGGACAGATCCCCTTCTGGGAAGGACAATCCTACGGTGTCATCCCGCCAGGAAGCAAGATCAACTCCAAAGGCAAAGAAGTGCCCCATGGTACCAGGCTGTATTCCATCGCCTCCACCAGATACGGTGATTTCTACGATGGAAACACCGCGTCCTTGTGCGTGAGACGTGCCACCTACTGGGATCCGGAGAAAAATGCGGAGGACCCCGCCAAAAAAGGGATCTGCTCCAACTTCCTGTGCGATGCGACTCCGGGCACGGAAATCACCATGACTGGACCCACCGGGAAAGTCATGCTCCTGCCCGAAGATCCCAACTCCGTCGTCATCATGGTGGCCACCGGTACCGGCATCGCGCCCTACCGTGGGTTCTGGCGTCGCATGTTCTTCGAAAGGCCTGACAACTACAAGTTCACCGGTCTGGCCTGGCTGTTCATGGGAGTGGCCAACAGCGACGCCAAGCTTTACGACGACGAGATCGAGTGGTGCCAGAAGAACTTCCCCGATCAGTTCCGCTGCGACTATGCCCTCTCTCGCGAGCAGACCAATAAAAGCGGCGGAAAGATGTATATTCAAGATCGCGTAGAGGAGTATGCAGATGAGATTTTCGATCTGTTGGACAATGGTGCGCACATGTACTTCTGCGGTCTGAAGGGCATGATGCCAGGAATCTTGGAGATGCTCCAGCGCGTCGCCAAAGAGAAGAACATGGACTGGGAGGAGTTCCAGGAGAAGCTGAAGCACAACGGCCAGTGGCACGTTGAGGTCTACTAATCTGGGCGGTTGGCATCGTCCGGATAGTATGCACAAGGAAGCGCAAACATCTATGAAGAGAAAATTTTAATGGAAGTGTATGCGATAGGCGCAATGCAACCATGTCTTTTATTCCTGTGTGCGACAGCCGGCCTCATCCCTTCACTGCCAGCTCCCCTGTGCTGCTGCCCACGGCGATAGTGGTGTCATCGTCGCTGATGCACACGCATGTCACCGCTGACTCGAGCACTTGTGCCACTTGAATGTGATTTTCCGTGCAGCTTGGGCCTTGCATCACCGTGGCGAGATCCCAACATACCACCCTCCCGTCCTCCGTGCCAGAGATGACCAGGCGCCCGTTGCCGGAGATGGCCGGTTTGGCCGGCTTGGGCGTGGGCCGTGGCCTACTCAAGTGGACTGCATCCCAGAAAGAAGCCCAGTTGAGTGTGCAAATTCCCTGACCATCGCAGGTCCATAGCTTGTGCGTGTAATCGTATGCAGATGTGAGGATGTGCAACCCATTGGGCAACGGCTTGGCGGAGAAGGGGATGGCCGTGTGCCCCACGAAGTTCTCGGTGTAATGCCCATGACTAGGACTGTACATGCGCTTGATGGGGATGGATGGACCCGAAGGATAAGTGAGCCACGGTTCACTGCGTTTGCTGATTCCATTGCACGGGCATTCTCCGGAAGCACCGTCCTCCCCATCGATTCTACTTGTCTTGGTCCCATTGAAAGCTAGCTCGACACGTCTGATGGGCTGCGCCATCTTGAGCCGACGTATGTCCCACAATTTGATTCCTTTCCTTCCTGCCGTGTACACGACGTGCGGATCCGCCAAGTCGAAGTTGACACTCCAGCAGGCATCTCCGGTGTCGAACTCTCCCACAGCCATGGGGCTGCTTCTGGTCCAGAGCTTCACGGTCCTGTCGATGGAGGACGAGGCCACCAGACCTTCCTCTCGTGCCACGTCGCAGTCCAGCACGTACGAATCGTGTCCTTCGAAGCACTGCAGGTCTTTGATGCCTCGCTCTAAATCCCAAACGCGCAAGCAACGATCGTCTCCTCCAGTATAGGCAGTTCCCTCGCGGACCACCAAGCAATTGACGCACTTGGATTCGTGGCATTTGGATTGACAGGCTTGTTTTTCCAGTTGTTTTCTCCGCCTCCCTCTCCTCACCTGCCACAAGGAGAGGTCGCCTAGGTCGTCCACGCTCACCACTGCATCTCGATGGCCTGCAAAGCACACCTCTTGCACGGCACCTGCATGGCCCAAACGCCTCGCCACGCGCGTCTCGTCGCCGTCTTCCGCCACAGCTCGAAGCAGCAGTTCATGCATCACCTTGGGAAGGCTCCTGCCGAACTGCAGGTCCCCTCCAGGCGACGTGCGACATCGCCAACGGCTGCGTTCCATCGCCATCCGTCGACGAATTCCACGTCCCACACTGCAGACCACGAACAGACGCATCGCTTAACTCGTGGGTTAATTTCAGCTGGGACCAGGCCACGACGCACGAGCGTGCGTCCACACGCCAACAAGATCGAAGCGACACGACAAAGTGACCAAGGTTGGAAAGGTAGGATGGAAAAGAAGCTGCCGCGTGGGCGGGTCCGTCCACGTGGCCTCGTGGAAGACGCGGTTTCGGGCTTTGTCGGAAGTCGTTGTCGGTGTGCTTGGATGCTTGGCGCGTTTCGCTACACCATCGAATGCATCCAGTCGCCGAGTGCCAATCGCTACCTACTCTCGATTGGCTTTCCTTCGAGTCGTGTCTGTCTTTCTTTCGTAGTTTTCTTTCGTTGCATGAATGACCCATTGAAACATTATTGTTTTTTCTTGTGACAAAACCTCTACGATTGCGTCCAAAAAGATGAATCTATCACCGACCTCGTTCTTTTGAATGAGCCAAGAAGCATCAAGATCGCCCAACCTAAAACGCCCTAGCTCGTCGGCAAGCGCGTTTTTTCGTGAATCCTACACGCATCGCTTTCGGAGAGCACTGGCTATGCATAGAAACAAGTTTTTACCGTCTTGCATGTTTCTTCGTACTTCTTTGAAGCCGATTTCGAAAACTTCGAGGTTGCACCATGATCGACGGGAAGGACGACGGAGGAGTCTCCTTTTGTTATTTCGTCCACGCGATGGATGTTCTTGCCTGATCGTTCCTCTTCATGTATCCACGTCGCCATTCGCACCCAAAATCCCGCGCATCCTTCTATGACCCCGGGATTTCCGTTCCAAGACGTCGCATTCGTTCGCGCATGCTCCATCCTCCGATCCTGCGGCACAACATCCGCAGACGATCACGTGGCGATGGCATCCTGTGCGCGCGCCGTCTCCATGGAACCGGCACCGTGTTGGATTGGCTCGGACGGACATCTTCTTCCACACCATCGCACACGTCGTGACTCGTGGGTCGTCGACCTCACGTCCTCGGTTGGGTTCGTGGACCGCCCTTTCCACGGTCCATTCACGGTCCATGGACGGTCCTTGCCCCACGTGGCCACCCGTTGCCCCACCTGCGTACGACGTCCCTGGACCGTCGGGCCCTCCCACTGGACTGCACCCGTACGTTAACCGGATGTTTACCACTCTCAGACCTCCCTCGACGGTGCGGTTAACTTGGAAGTTCACGTATGGAGGGGACGTGCGAGGAGGGCTGTGTCTCTCGACGGCCATCGTGTGTCCATTCGCACGTGGTCGGATTGGATCGTGCACGTGCAGGTCGCAATGGCGATGGCGACGGCCGAAGAAGGAGGCAAAAGCAAAGCTGCCAAGGGAAAAGCGCCGCCCAGGCTGCCGAAACCCGATCGACCGGGGTTCGAAGCGCGAGTGGCGGAGATCCAAGCCCAGTGCGACGCGGCACAGGCCCAGATCGACGCCATCAAAACACGCATCGAAGCCAAGAAGAACGGAAGGAGGATCGACGAAGAAGGAGCCAAACCCACCAAAAACAAGCTGCAGGAAGTGAGGGATCAGTTCAAAGCCGTGCTGGTGCGTGGAACGGAAGGACGAGGAAGGATCCAGACCCACAGGAAACCTCCTGGAAACCGAGCTGACGTACGTGCGAACGCTTGCAACAGAGCGAGAAAAACGCAGAAAAGAACCGACTGGCCGCCTTGGAAAAGGAAAGAGAAGGCCTGCGCGGAGAAATCAAGGCGATCAAGGACAAGCTTCCCTTCACCACCATTGAAAAGGTGCGACGTGAGGCGACAGGAGACACCCAAGTGGAACCGTGGGACGTCGCGAGGCTGACCTGGAGAGACGAACTGCATGCGTTGGATCGATCCCGACGCAGATCGACGAAGAGATCAAGCGTGTGGAAGATCGCATCAGCCACTCGAGCCTGTCCTTGAACGAGGAGAAACGACTCCTGGCGCAGATACAAACGTTGTCCAAGTCCAAAGATCAGGTGAAGGAATATGCCACGAGGGTGGAAAAGCTCAGCGAAGAGGATGCGGCACGCAAAGCCTCGTTGGACAAGATCAAAGCCTTGGACAACAAACTCAATGCCATCAAGGAAAAAGAGAACGAACAGAAGAAGATCAGGGACGCCGAACGTTCCAAGGCAGAGGCAGAGATGGCCAGCATGTCTACCATGTTCGACGAACGCAACAAGCACTATCAGACCATCAAAGACATGCGAAAGGAGCTGAAAGACTTGCGCACGGAGTTCAAGGCAAAGGAAGACGAGTACTATGCGGCTGAACGTGCTTTCAATTCCTTCATCCGGGAGGAAAAGAAGCGCAGGTGGGAGGCCATCCAAGAAGAGCGCCGCAAGCGTGACGAGGAACGCAAGCAGCAGCAAGAGGAGATGGCTCCCAATCCGTTTGACGAAGAGATCGTGACCTGCGACCAGCTCTATCACTACGTGAAGAAATGGGTTGCTGCCAACAAGGATACCGCATCAGGCGAGCCCCCCCAAGTGGAGACCATGCTGGAAGGCATGGTGTTGAAGAAGCGCGAGGAAGAGGACGACCGCCTGATGTTGGGCCTGTCCACGTCCAAAGGAGGAAAGAAAGGCAAGAAGTCCAAGCAGGAGAAGCAGGAGCGCTTGGTGCACACCATCGATGTGGTCACTTCGTTTCACAAGGTCGGGGTGGAGGTTCCCACCATGGCCAGCGACTGTCCCAAGGCCGCCGAGGCGCTCTTGCAGAAGAAGGAGCACTACGAGGCAGAACAGGCCGCCGAAATGGCTCGGAAGAAGGCGGCGAAGGAGAACCCTCCACCGGAAACGATCGGCGCATCGGAAGAGGACGCCAGTGCGGAGAGCGACGTTTCGGTGCAAGTGACCGTCGCCGACTCGAAGACCGTCGCCGTATCTCTGCAAGTCGCAGCGGAATCGGGCGAGGCGGGCGTTCAAGAGGCGTGCTGATTCCACGCGCGCTTCCTGGACGAGCGGCGCATTCCCAAAACGGCTCTCCACGCGACGAACGTGCGTCGCTGGCAGTGCGGCGCATCCTCGCCACACGTCTTCCGCACGTGGGTGAAGGACTGTTTCCCCATCGCATCGTAAGCATTCACAAACGACATCCAGCTTCGTCTTCCACGCCACGGCCTTCGCTTTCGTCACGGTTTGCGCATCAAGCTCTTGGCGATGTACGAGGGACAGGCGTGCACGTGCACGAGGTGGTGCACGAGGTCTTTCCACTCGCCACACCAACCGCACACGCAAACGTGTGCCGTAGACTTCCCGCTCGAACGCTTGGAAATGCCCTTGGACGCCTCCACAGGAACCACGGAGGCTTCCTTGGCGTCCGTCCATCGCAGCAATGCCGTTTCACGCCTCCACGGTTGCACGCGACGGCCATGACACGGCCCATCCACGCTCGTGTCCGATCCTGCCGTCGCGGAGGACGCCTTTCGCTTCTTCCACGGCGATGCGTGGGTCATCTGTTCCGTCTCCTCCCACACATACCAGGACCTTCCCGTGCACGTCGACGCGAGCTTCGATGGCGACGTTCCAGCGACGAATCGCGCCGACGCGCCAATTCTCTTCGCAAGGCGTGGTCGGTTCCAGCCTGGTGGACCGCCCATGGACCGTCTAAAGACCGTATTTGGACCGTCTGTGGACCGAGAAACGGGGATCCGGACCCCCTCGGCTGTCAAACATCTCTCAAGGGGGGAAGAATTCCCATGCGAATTCGAAAGTGGCGTGGAAGATTCGACCGACGGAGGTGGAGATCGTCGAACCGACGACGGTGGTTGCGAGCAGTTCGGCGACAGAAGCAGGATCCACAAGCGTAGGCGTCGAAGAGGATGGGTCTGAAAGGCATGGCGGTGTGCCTGCTGGCAACCGTGGGTGTCGTGGCGGCGGAAAAAGACGTCACCGAGCTGCAGATCGGAGTCAAACACAAGCCAGAAAACTGCGAGAAGAAGATCGAGAAACTAGACAAAGTCTCCATCCACTACACCGGAAAACTCGTGGATGGGACGGAGTTCGATTCGTCGCTCAAGAGAAACAAACCCCTCGAGTTTGTAATCGGCAAAGGTGCCGTCATTCAAGGCTGGGACTTGGGCCTGCTGGGGGCTTGCGTTGGAGAGAAGAGAAAGCTCAAGATACCCCCGCACATGGGCTACGGAGACACCGGCGTCGGTGACGATATCCCGCCGAAAGCAACGCTCATCTTCGATGTGGAAGTGATGGATATCGAGAGGAAGTGAACCGAACCGTCTGGATTTATTTGTAATCAGCGATGCACTATTGCGTGCACTGCTGAAGACCTTCTTCGATGCTGTTCACCCACCCCATCAACCCTGGCTGTTCGGGAAAATAGATATTCCGCAGCCCAAGCTTCTTGCACGCGTTGGCCGACGTCTCACCAATGCAGGCCACCACTTGCGTAGGACTCATCTTGTCCACCCCTTGAATTATTTCCACCCATGCTCTGACGGCAGATGGTGATGCAAAAGTCACCGCATCAGCCCCCAGTGCAGCGTTCACCAATTCCTCCGCGTGCGTAACGTCGGTGATTGTGTTGTAGGTGTTCAATCGTTCGACCGCAAAACCGCGAGCACGCAGTCCATCTTCCAACTCGGTCCGCGCTTTGGCCGAAGCAGGATACAGAACTGTTCCTGCTGGACCCGGAAGCTCTGCAGAGAAGTGCTTCGCATTGGCCACGGATGGAACAAAGGCAGGCACCAGCCTCGTTTCCTCTTGTTGCTCCAGGATTTCTGCCGTCCCTTGCCCGACAGCAGCAACGCGCACATCTGGCTCGCCGGCCTCTTGCCATCCGTTCAAGAAGACGGTGGCTGCTTCGGGAGAGGTGAGCACCACCCAATCCGCTTTGATCTCTCGAAGCGCAGTCGGCAACTTTCGTACGTCTGGACCGTCCACTGCTTTCACGAGAGGCATCTCCAACGCATTCCAACCACGTTTCTCCACCTCTCGGCGCAATTTTTCGTTTTTCCCTCGCTCTCGGGTGAGCACCACGGTCCTTCGGCTTGCCGAGGCCTTGGCACCTGCGCCGAGGCGATCCATACGGGCGCTCTTTGCGTGCAACGCGCGTCCAAAGGCCATGGCCGTCGTCGGCACTCGACCTCGTCTTCGATCGATCCTTATCGGATGAGATCTCGCCCTTTCAAAATCCGGGTTGAAACCGAAAGGTTCCAATCAAAGGTTCCTTTTGCGAAAGGGACCAACCCGATGATGTGCGGGTTGCCAAGCATGGCTTGAACCAAGTCAGGCGCTACATGTGCTGGACCAAGTTTATCCCACCACTGGTGATGCCAACGCACCAAGATCGGCACTCGAGACGCACAATCATGGTGTCCTTGGAAGCTTGGACCGCTTGTGCAACATGGCCGTCTTGCTGTCCCTGCCGACATCGAGACCCTCGCAATCGATAGGTGAGTCCACAAGGTCAAAGTGGATCGGCACAAGTGGAAGGTTCCGAGTCAAGTCCCACAACAAAGTGCACACGTTCGGCATCCCGAAGTTGGCCTTGTACTCGTTCGAATGATGGCGCACTTTCTTGGTTAGTCCGAATGGAGTGTTCCCATTGTCGATGGTATGCACGTACTCCACTTCTCCCAGGTCACTTCGTAAAGGAACCCAAATTCCAATAAATACGGCATGCCGTGGAACGCAAAGACTTTCTTTTGAGGTGCTAATCTACCCCGCACGACTTCGGTCAACGAACCTTCTTGCAAATCGCTTTACAACGTTCCTTGTCGTGGCACCCGTGACGTTGCTTCGTCCAATTGGTTCCCCGCTTCGTGCATAGCCCTAGAGCAAGCTTTCGACTTGTGCTTCGACAAAACTTGAAGCTATCGTACATCCAATACCAACCATAAGTCAGATCATCTCGTGGTCGTACAATGCCTCAAACGCAAACGAGAATGTAAAGAAATTATTGAGAGTGGTGCACACGTCCAACCAGATGAAAGTGCATTAGGTGCATGGCAACTAAAGGTAAGTGACCGTAACCTCGGCACGCATCTTGATGGTCGATCGATTTACGTAAGGGGCCGTGTTCTTGAACGCATCTACCGATTTCCAGTGGGTCGCCCGTAGCAAGAAACTCTCGTTCACGAGCATGCTACTTTGTGCATTGGACTAGGAAGGTGGGGTCGGGTGCTAAAACCATGACATTGCATCCGATTCGTTGGTCGTCCGCATGCTTTTGATTGGTAGAAAATTTGCTTGCGTCGAGCGTCTCGTGGATCCAACGAGCAACAATGACGTGTACGTACTACTTATTCCGTTGTTCCGCCAACCATCTTTGCAACGCACTACATCCCCTTTTTCAGACGGATTGGATTGGCCCATATCTTCCCAATCCCAAACAATCGTAGTGGAGAATGCGCCCCCCTCTCCTTGGAAGGCAAGCATGGAAGCTCACGTTTCACTGCTAGGGAAACTTAGTCTCGTGGTGCGAGAGGAAAGATGGCGTGGACGTGAGATCCATGCATTCGACACGAATGAGGATTAGTAAGGCATTCGTTCGTGAAAGGATGTCGCATACGCAGCCATACATTGGATCGTCGTCTGCGGACCGTCAATTGTAGGTCCACCAAAGTGGCTGTAAGTAACTTTTGTTCTAATATGCTTCCCAAATACAATAATAGAAGAACACCTTTGCATCTCGAGGGTTGCATGAGGATTTTAGGATACCGCGACATGCTAATCGTGCTGCCTTTCAATGTTACATGGCGAGAATGGCCTCTCGAGTTTTCTTTCGGAAAGAAGCTCTCTTGCTCAATGGGATACAACCAATCTCCCTCCTCAAGTCTTGATCGGCACAGCAATAAAGGACGCAACGTCGGTGCACTCGTGTATGTTGCATCATATTCGAAGTGAGCTGGCGTGCTTTAACAAATAAAGAGATGTCATCTATTTCTACCGAAACTTTCGTGGAATTGTTTTCTTGCGTTGTCTGCTAGCAAGTTCCTCCAATGTAATGATTGTCTCGCATCGACCCGAAAACATTTTTGTCGGTATATCCTACTTGAAGGCACTTCGCTCGACGAAGATCGTTTCTCTATTTGAGCAATTAAGTCGAATGCATTTGCAGTTCCTTTTTTGGGTGGAGCGATGGCTTCGACATCCGCACGCGTACGTTCTCTGTGAGGAGAAGGACAAGGCGCATGCGGCGTCGGTAGTTTCGACAGTGGTGCACTGCGGATTCCCGGACGAGAAGTGCCCCGCCCGAAGACGAGAAGAACCAAGGAGCATGGTGATGCAGACAATCCAAGCCCATTTCGCATTGCGTGCTTCGTTTCGTTCACGCGCCTCGCCTCCCCTCGTGCCTTGGGCATCCTCCCTCCTCCCTTCCGCGTCCCTCTTCCGTTTCTCCACCACGGCTCTTCTCTGGGCGCGTCGTTGTCTCGTTCTCTTCGGCACGTGTCCATGGCGTTGGCCTTGTTGCACGTGTTTGCTCGGCCACGTTCTCATCCATCTCCCTCTCGAAAAAGCAACCCGAGAAATCCACGTGGACCGTTCCCCTCGTCCACCCCATCGATACCTTCCCCCGAAGATCTCGATACAATCCACGAGAGGTATCGGTGTGTGGAGGCGATCCGATGGGCCGACGACGTCCATTGCGACGCGGTTTCGCACGTCGGAAGTGCGCACGTCGCACGCACACTGCTTGCAGCTTGGGATCGCCTTCGAAGGTGGCCATGGCGAGGCGAACAGGCGGATCCTTCGCCAACTTGGCGGACCTGGCGAACGCAGGCGGCGTGCGCTTGGACCTGTCGGATTCCTCGGACGAAGACGACGGCGAAACCAGGCGACGAGATCGATGCGAAAGGATCGTGTTCGTGGGAAACGGACTGCCGCTGCGATGCAAAGAGGACGGAAACGGCGGTTGGAACTTCGAATGGGACGAAGACAACCTGCTTGCACAAGCCAAGGTGAGGCGAAGCGCGAACTCACGTGGAAAACCAACGAATCCGGAAACGAACGAACGAAACGTGTGTCGGAAGCAAGCCAAACGTGGGGAGGAGTGCTCGGAATGCTCACGGAAAAAGACACCGCGAATGTGCAGGAAGGACTCGTGACCGATACGATGGAAGTGCTGCATGTCGGATGCCTGGCGGTGGAAGTGCCCAAAGACCAACAGGAGGAAATCGCCAAAGAACTGCTGGGAAAGTACAACTGTGTGCCGGTCTTCTTGAACGAACAAATGAAAGACAAGTTCTACAAAGGCTGTTGCAAACAGCTGCTGTGGCCACTCCTGCATTACCAAGTGCCACTCTCTCCAAACTCCACCTCCAGGTTCGATCCATTGCTCTGGCAAGCCTACATTGCAGCCAACAAGAAATTTGCTGAGAAAGTGACAGAGTTCTACGACCCCGAAAGGTAAGCACGTCAACACCGCCTGAGCTTGCTTGATGCAACTTTGCAATCCCTGGGTAGTGATGGAGGAAATACCTCATCGAGAGGAAGGGCGCAAGACTGACGATCGAGCGCGGCGTTTTTTGTGGCTAGGGACTACGTCTGGATACACGATTACCACCTGATGATACTACCCTCATTCTTGAGAAAGAGATTCCACCACGTAAGGTGCGGTTTTTTCCTGCATAGCCCTTTCCCATCCAGTGAGATTTTCCGCATATTCCCAATGAGGGACGAAATTTTACGGTCTTTGTTGAACTGCGATGTTGTGGGTTTTCACACCTTTGATTATGCAAGGCACTTTCTTTCTTGCTGCCAGAGAATGCTAGGCCTTGAATTTCAATCCAAAAGGGGTAGTATAGCCATTGATTACTTTGGCAGGACGGTTTCGCTGAAGATCATGCCTACTGGTGTGAAGGTGGAACGTCTCACAGGCGGCTTTGAATGGCCAGATACACTTTGGAGGAGAGGCGAGATCATGCACGAATTTGAAGGAAAGACAGTGCTTGTCGGAGTTGATGACATAGATCCCTTCAAAGGTATTGAGCTGAAGCTTCAGGCCTACCACTTGCTACTCAAACTACACAGCGAATGGCAAGGAAAGGTTGTGCTCGTGCAAATTGCAAACCCTGCTAGGAGCACGAGCAAGGATATTTCGGAGCTCCAGAGCACCATTCACACTCTTGTAGAGACCATCAACTCGGAGTTTGGATCGGAGGGGTACAAGCCGGTCGTGCTTCTGGAAAGATCAGTGCCACTCCATGAGAGGATTGCCTTTTACAGCTGTGCAGACTGTGTGGTCGTTACTGCCACAAGGGATGGGATGAATCTGATGCCTTACGAATACATTGCTTGTCGCGAAGCGGCACCACAGAAAGAAGGGGAAGACAGACCTATGAAGCAGAGCATGTTGATTGTTTCTGAGTTTGTTGGATGCAGCCCAAGTTTAAGTGGAGCGTTGCGGGTCAATCCTTGGAATGTTGCCCACATTGCCGATTCCTACTATCAAGCCATCACCATGTCGCCACATGAAAGGGCTGTGAGACATGAGAAGCATTGGCGTTATGTGCAGCATCATACTGCGGCTTTCTGGGCAGAGTCGTACTTCAACGAGCTCAAGCGGGTTTGCAATATCAATTCAAGGCTACGCTGCTATGGACTAGGATTTGGCCTAAGTTTTCGTGTCGTGGCGCTCGATCCTGATTTCCGTAAGCTCGAAACCAGTTCTCTGGTGTCTGCTTACTCCAGGTCGAAAAATAGAGCCATCATGTTGGACTACGATGGCACACTCACTCCTAGCAGTTCACTTACCACAGTACCGAACCCTGAAATCACAGACATTCTTGCAGCCCTATGTGCAGATAATGCAAACAAGGTGTTCATCATAAGTGGCCGTCCGCGTTCGGAGCTTGACTCTTGGTTTGGGTCTGAAATGCTGAGCAAGCTTGGTTTAGTTGCAGAGAATGGTTTTTTCTACAAGAGTGCTAAGAAGGGAAGCAAATGGCAAACACAAGGGACACTTTCAGAAGTTGGTAGCTGGCATGCAATCGTCTTGCCCATTTTGCAGTTGTACACAGATTCCACAGATGGAAGTTATATCCAGGAAAAAGAGTCAGCCATTGTTTGGCACTTCGAGGATGCAGATCCGGATTTTGGAAACTGGCAAAGCAAGGAATTAGTTGACCATCTGGAGTCCGTTCTGGTAAATGAGTCAGTGCAAGTGGTCAAATGCCCAACTACCGTGGAGGTGAAGCCTCAGGGTGTGAACAAGAGGAAGGCGGTAGAGGGTGTTCTGACAGAAGTGGGCTCCGACTTGGACTTTGTCCTATGCATGGGCGACGATCGCAGCGACGAAGATATGTTTGCTTGCGTTGAAAATGTGAGCTTCTCTCCACACATGCCTGCCGAGGTGTTTGCATGCACTGTTGGACAAAAACCATCTCGTGCAAGGTTCTACCTCAATGATACGAACGAGGTACTTGATACGTTGCATGCTCTATCCGCACAGAGTGCTCACCACAGCAGCAAGGAGTAAGTTGTTAACAAAATTAACTCAGACTTCCTGGCAGGGATGTGACTGTGCATTTGTTGTGTCGTGCGATGCATGGAGAGAACCTCTCGTCAAATAAAATCAGTCATAAATTTTCCCCGGTTCACACATCTCAGATTTGGACAGTACCGAGTACTGCTGGATTCGATTCTCCAAAGCACCTGGGCTCTTTATCCTGTTGAAAAAATAATCATACACAGGTACGTCATCTGTCGACGGAAGTTCCATGCTGATGTACGCAGGATTCACCGTCAGAGAATTGCTGGGGCCTCTATGCTCCTTAAAATTCAGACCTCCTTCCCTATGATTTGTCACCAAGGCCGAGCCATCTGGCAGATTGAGGTACATATTGTACCAGCCCTTCTCAAAAGCAAACCGTATAAACCAGATAGACCACATACGGGAACTCTTTCCCTTGGTATTGTACCAGAGTGTGGACGCAGTGTTTGGCAAACAAGGATCAAAGCTCCTTTCTCTCCTATGCTCCACAAACCATCTGATGAATTCCTTCCAATGTTGAGGGAAGAATACTGCTCCCCAAGTGCAAACTAGCTGGTACTTGTAAAACACTTCTCCACCCAGCTCTTTGGCGATGTCCTTTGCGGGCTCATCAACTTGCTTTCGGCCAATGATTGTACTCTGCCGCTGCAGCCCAAATCCATACATTCGAGGGTCAAAGTGCAGTGGGTTGAAATAATACTTTTCAATCATCCTGGTCAGGAGTTGGAAGTAAAGTGGTGAAACCTCTGTGTCGTCTTCCAGGACAAGCAAGATCTCTTGATCATCTGAAGGGGCCCACGACCCAGTCCATTGTGCCAACAGACCCTGTGGGCTAGGCTGAACAAAAATTTCGTATACCCCAAACTTCCATTCAAATTTCTTAGCTATACTTATCACTTTGGCATGTGCTTCACGGAGTTCAGGTCCTGCTTCTTCACCCGGGTGATCCACAGAAAGTTGCAGAGAGAGCCGTACGTGATCTCTGCCTCTGTAGTCAGCATTTGCCAAGGAATTCAGGAGCCTTTGGAGAGCGCTAGCTCGAGAGAATGTGAGCACACGAATTATTAAATGATATCCTGGTGCAACTCTTTGAGGTCTTGCTGGCACACTACTTTGCAAGCAATCCCCCTTCTGCGAAAGCCACATTCCATGCTGCTGCAGTATTCCTTCCACACGGGGTGGTGCATTCTCCTTGTATTGGAGGAACTGTGGCCAAGTCCCCCTTTTCTGGCTTGTTCGCTTGAGAAAGAAAGAGTCATAGCTATCAACAGAAGTATCAGGAAATTTGCACGCACGAGCTCTGGACTTCTCTCCACCCTTGTTGAGGTGCAATGCATGCCCCAAACAAATGTTTTCGATTTCTCGGTAACCAAGGCTTGCAGCATTATCTTTTGGATAAGCAGAATTTTGAGATTGGACACAGGCCAAGAATTTCCTCCAGAAGAATAATCCAGCTTCGCCATTCCTGACATAAATGAAGTCACCCAAATGTTTACCTCCTTTTTGACGGATGGTTGTCACTGAGCAGTCTTCCTTGATGTGAGGAAGGGGGTTCTGAAGCCACAGTGTCTCGGGACGGAAGTGGACAACATCGAATCCCGCTTCAATCATGCTCAAAACTGCTGTTCCCTTGAAATTTGCGGTTTGCAGCCTGGATTTCTCTGGAAAGCGACCCGATACAGTCATCCTGGGAGCACCGGGGGCCAAGATTGTATTGACCCCCATCTCTTCAAGCAAGGAATAAGATCTCATGTCTTTTGCAATTGCGAGAAAATTTGAAATTCCAATGGCTTTTGCCCAGCAGAACCAATTCCGGAAGTTATCAACTTGCCTGGATTGAAGAGAAGTGACACCAATGATGTTATGGCTATCTGCCAGATACGTGGCTAAGCCTACTGTGTTTAGCATTTCGTTCTTTGCCAGGTGACACTGGGGACAGAGCCCCTCAATTTTGTACTGGGCCCAGGGCAAAGTTTTGAGAAGCATTTGGCGGTCCGAAATGGCCCCTTCGGTTTGGTTGGTAACAGGATCCTGATCACTCGTCCTTGTTTCTGAAGGTGCCTCAACCGCCCTTGCTCCTGGCGTGGAAAGGAGGCTTAACAGCAAACCCCAATCTAGGTTATTGCTACTGTGTGCATGGCCAGAGTGGAACCCATATTCCAGACTCCTTGAAGGGAAAGCCATGTACTCCAAGGCTGTGCTTAGGGTCTTCCCCTTTTTTAACATCTTGGATCCTAAGAGCAACGGAGTGTGTTGTTTGTTTCTACGGAAGAGTACAAAATTTTTCAACAGACTGGATACAGCGGCAATGTTGCTCAAGAGTTCCCTTGGCAAAGTGACCGCAGTACCACTGAAAACAACGAAGTCAGTGGTGACGTGGTCAAATAGTTGTGCAATTAGATCCATTGGACGAAGCGCCCGTTTTGGCAAGAGAATGCACCGTATTGCAGGGTGAACTTTCGTTGCTAGCTTGCAGGTAGACGATCCAGTGCTCATAACCAGCAGATTACGAGCCGCAACAGTTCTCAAGGAGTCTTTCAGGAAATTCCCCACATTGTTATTCTGGGAGACATCGATGTCCTCTTCGTGCTCAGATACATAGACAAAGTTCACCACTGTCAGATCGCTTCTTCCATGGGCTTTCGCATCATCTTTGACTGGTGTTTGGGGGATGTAATTCCAAGCATTGAGCAACACAACGAAGCAACACAGGATGGTAGCTATCCATCTCGATCTTTTCGTCGTTTTCTTCTCGCGACTTGTATCAACAGGAATGATTGGATATGTGTACGCCGAGCTCCAAGAAAGTGAGCGTCTGATTCTTTTCCGCTTGGTCCGATGTTCTTCCGAGTCCGGCTTCATGAGCACGTGCGAATGAGCTTTTCTGGAGGTGCTCTGCTTGCCTAGTACGACGATTCCTCACGATTCTTCGTCGTGTTCCAGTCGATTGGTTTCGATTCGTGACGGATGGCTTTGATGTTGCTCTCTGTCGTGTCTTGGATGCACCTAGTCACCGGTTGTCTCAGCTGGCAGGATCTGCGCAGATATGGATGGTGTGCATCTGTTCCGTCCAGCTCTGCGTGTCTCTGGCCATCCCTTGGACGTGTCACGTGGACCTGTGCACGGACGGATGGATCCTCCACGTCGTGTGGTACCGTCACGGTCCAACCGCGGTGTCCGACGCACCACTCGTGTCGCCGACCCTGGTTCCTCGTACACAACGTCCTTTCCCTCCACAGGGTCGACCGAGGACGAGGTCGGATCGCCCCAGCCTCCCCCCACCCCCCTTACATGAGCGTTCGATCCACATAACGTAACAGGCTGGATCGAGGCGATCCGACAGGCGCTGGTAGTTCAATGGTAGAATATCCGCCTTCCAAGCGGACGACCCGGGTTCGATTCCCGGCTAGCGCACCATCGATCGATGCGATCTTTTCTTTTTCTTTTTCTTTTTTCGAGTGGGTGGAGGCAGGGGAGAGGAGGGG
>JBBULP010000243.1:0-30126 GCA_038048775.1 Picocystis salinarum | reverse complement strand
AGGGTACTCTATCCACAGCCGCAGTCGAACGTGCGGCTGTCCTGGTCGGAGGGGACGACCTGCACGACCAGTCCCTCTGAGAATAAACTCCATGAAACTGGTCCTGCACTTAACTTTTTCAATACTCCGTCAATGCGATTCTGTTCGACCCTTCGATCGCTGGGATGAAGCCATCTAGGATGCAGACCCATTCGATTGGTTTTCAGCTATCCACTGGGGCGACCCTGACGTCACGTGGAGGGTCGCCCCGGGGGAAAGGTCCCACGTGCGTGATCACTCATCGCCAGTGAAATGCTGTGCGTCTGCAGAGGCACACACAACCATTTCGCACACGTCCACGCCAACACGTCGCCGTGTCCGGAACAAGGACGGACGAAGCCACAGGGTCCTGAACGCTTCGTGTTCAAACTCGTATTCCCAGCCGCTCGCATGAACCGGAGTCATGATCTGCAACGGAATTTACGTGGCCTGGGCCATCACATCGGCCATACTTCTGGCCTGGGCGATCACAATGACGGCTCTCTATCTGAAAGAGAGAGGACATGGTGACGACTCGCACCATGGTGGTTTCCCAGACATATTCACTCTTGAGCTGTCAGCACCC
This sequence comes from Picocystis salinarum, assembly GCA_038048775.1. Lineage (NCBI taxonomy): Eukaryota > Viridiplantae > Chlorophyta > Picocystophyceae > Picocystales > Picocystaceae > Picocystis > Picocystis salinarum. The sequence continues at coordinate 29,522 of JBBULP010000243.1, read as the reverse complement.
TCAGTGGGAATGGAAGCACGGCCGTCTGAAGGGCGAGTCCTTCTTCATCTGGAAGAGGTGTACTGGCACGGCCACGCCAGGATCACACAAGATGGAGTTTCCCGACACTTGAGGAAGATAACCAGAGACACCATTGTGGGAACCTTGAATGAAACACTGGCCTCGAAGCCATATGGTGTGCAGGCAGTTCTCTACGAAGTCCCATCTCCTGAAGCAAGTATAGATCCAGCAACTGTGCACTTGAATTTCTCTGTAGCCTTCCTTTCAGAAGTAGAACCCTCTGAAAATATCACCCATCTTTCACTCGAGTTGTATCTTACAGATGAAGAAAGGATCTCAGGGCAATTTTATCCGCAGAAGAGTGTTGTGGAGCACCTGAAGAGGCCTTTTGTTGTCCAATTTGTCCTTCCAATCAGTGATTTCCCAGATATGATTGCCTGCGTAAAAGATTCAAATGAATGCAGTGCTGGGTGGACAAGTCTATATAATCCTGCGCAAGCAACAACGGAGGTTGAGGCACTCTGCTCACCTCGTGTGATACGCTACAAACCCGCAGACTACAACCCTGACCCGCAAGCCATTGGGGTGGCATTGTTGCGCACAGGAATCACCCTCCTTGGAATGATACCTGGGGCCTCCATCCCAGCAACTCTTCTAGGTATTGCTGTGAGCCTCTCCACTGCCTTCATGTCTTCCAAAGCAGGAGCAGAGCAAAAATGGGAAGAGATCAGGAAATACGTGGAAAAGTACGTTGCACGAGAGATAAAGGAGGCAGTAGATGATATCAAAATACGTGAACTACAGAACGCCATGGTTGGCATTGCCGAGGTAGTAAGTGACTACTATGCTTATCCAAATGGGACTGATGCGAAGGGTAGAAGTTTCTATGCGGTGAAAGCAGCAATGGCAAATTGGTATGGATTCTTCACAGATGTATCAAACCCGGTTGGCAGTCTTCCCTTTATCATACCATACGGGACATCCTATCTGTCTTGGCGATTGCAAGAGATTCTCGCTTACGAGGAGATCAACGGCGAGCCGCTGACGCAAGAAACTCGCGACCATTTAATGGAGAGCCTGAAAGCAACAGTGGAGAAGCTCCAAGCCATGCCTACCAGCATTATAAAAAGTGCATTGGAATTGAGAAAGAAGCAGCTTCGATTCGAGAAAAAAAATGGGTTCTTCCACTGTTCTGAAAGAAAGAAACCATGGCCTCCTTGGTCAAAGGAATGCGGAAATATCAAGTTACTCGATGATGCTACTGGGTGGACTAGCAAAGCTTACTTCTTTGCCCACGAGTCGGAAGATGATCCTTACTATCACTATGTACACACTGTACTTTACAACATGGCAATCACGAAGGCGACATTCCTTCTACAGTTGAGCCTGGAAGACTACATGGATGCTGCAAGTTTTTGGTCAGGGCTTGTACCCAACACCACATACACAACAGTAAATGCTACAAATACCTACAAAACCGGCCTGGTTGGGAACCTTGAGAGTAAAAATGTATACATAGATGAGCAAGAGGAAGGGGGAAATTTGACAAAATTGAAAGCTTGGAGCAACGGAGAGTTTTTAGACGGCCTTCAGCTCTGGTTTGATGATGCCAGCCAAGGAGTGCATGGCCACACTTTTGATGAAGGCGACCTACCTTCCGAAACACTGGAAAACTTACATGAAGACTACATCGATAAGGTGTGTGGAGTTGTGAGAGTAAACACGGGCTGCTCGACCCAGTCTTCCTTGCGAGGAGTCCACATTGCTAACAACGCAACTAAGATAACTCCTGGGTCAATGGGTGTTGACCAGTACTTTGAGGGATGGACGTTCGACTACGATGTAAGTGCTACAATTTCGCCAACATATCTATGTGGGTTGAAACTTGGATTGTTTGGCCCTTCTTCTTCCTTGGAACACATCGACGTACTGGACCTAACATTCTGTAGAAACACAACCAGGCTCATTGCAAGCGCATGAAAGTAAGTTGGTAGAAACGGAGTCAGTTGATGACATGGCAACTTGTGAAGAGATAGCAAAGGGACACCAACACATACCTTTGGCCACGATGTGGATATCTTTCCCCTTCCTGCAAAGCCTCCATGGAAAGCAACGGGGAAAAATGTTTTTACTGGCCCAGCCAAGACATGCACGATGGTCTAGCCAGCGCTTCAGAAATTGAGTCGGTTGCCTTCCTAAATTGCCTGTGAATCTTCATCACTGAAGGTGCATGAGGGGTGCGTGTGCGTTCTCAAGTTGAATTCAGAGTGCCTTTGACAGCCTATACATGGGTAGGAGAGGTTCCAAGTGCTATCATGCAAGTAATGCCTCTAATGTATTGCGTTTGGTTTCAGATTGCAATTGTCTAAGTTCCTTGGAGTCCTAGTGAGATTGTTGCTACAACCTGGCAAACAATTGTACGCAGGATCCACAGAGTTTACAGAGCCAACGCAGGCTTAGAAAATTGGCAGGTGATAGCACCTGGGTGAACAATCTCCCCTCTTTTGAGAGGGGGTTCATTTTAAATGAATTGAAGGTTGAAGTATGGATGACACTGTGGGAACAGAGTGGGCAATTTGCTATGGTCTTGAGGGGGCGTTCAACGACTTGGTCCCTGAACGAAGTTTCATCATTTTCTCCTGCTTATCGAACTTCGTGAATTTCGCTGATAGTGGCTACCAGCACATTGCTTTCATCTAGGGACCATGTCAGTAGTCTTGCAAGCATTGCAAGAGTGGCATTTCCAACGTACCTTTGTTTTTCCCTTAAAAATGATGTGCCACATTTTAAATGGTCTGACCAGCATTCACAAGACTAGGGGTTGCATTTTAGAGGATTCCTTTTGCCCAGTCTTCCCACTCTTTGTAGCATTACGACCATTGCACCAGGACCACCTGATCGATATCAACCCTCAAGCAACTTTCACCCATTGGTATGTGCCTGATGAAATTTTCAGGAAAGTCAAATCCAACAGCCCCAAACCCTTTAGTTGGAAACGATACTTCTTATCAGATTAGAGAAAGCACGTCCTTTTCTACCACTGCTCTGGCCACATCACTCGTGCAGAGGCGCTTCAAGTATCCTTCACGCAAGAATGCCAGGGACACAGTTCTTTCACCGTCTATCAATAAACAGCAGACAGAAAGTGCATATCAATCATCTCCCCTATGCAATCCACAAAGACAAATACACCCTAGACAATCTTAATAGTAGGCTCCGTCATTTCCAATACTAGACCCTGCATTTGACATTGATTGCGTAAGGGACATCAGAAATTGATGCTTGTATTGCCTCGTTCTTCCACCGCCCCCATAACTTTCCACCGCTGGGCACGCTTTCAGCTGCGATTGTGGAAGGGTATTTCCATCATGAGGTTAGATATAGATGAAGTGCACCTATTGGAAAAAAAAGTACCCTTCTCTTGGGTACTATGGCATGCAATGATCCTCTTCATGTCAGGAGTGCAGTTCTACTAGCACATTGCAGCTCTTCTCTTTGGAGCAATCAAAGCTCAACAGGTTGTGGTTGCCACAAATGTAGCCAGGACGCGTCCCTCGAGACATGAGCAAGAATACAGCAACGTGCCAAACATGCAAAGCACAGAAAGATTATTGGGAGGGCACATCACTTTCCATACAACATGGACCTTGCTTGGAAAGGTAATGCTCAACTATCTCATGCAGACACAAACTAAGCCAGCATATCAGCTACAGCAAACGTAATAAAAGGAAGCACTGCGTAAGGCACTGCCCACCTTCAAGCCTGTTGTAGATGGACTTTCCTCCGACAAGATTTGATAGCGCGTGTTGAGTAGTGTGCAGGCTTGGTGTACAATGATTGTGCTATATTAAAAGGTGTACAGTGGTGACCCCCAATTTGCCCAGGCCTTACCAGCTTCCGGAGTCCAACCTGCAGACCCATATCTCAATGCCGGTGGTTGGTATACCGTGTTGCTTATGTGCACTCGAGGCATGTGCTCTGCCCACTCCAAAGGAAGCGAATGTACATTTTGCTTGTACCGTGCATTGCAGTGGCTATGGAATTTGTACAAAATAGGTGGTATTGTACACCACATGACTGCAAACTGCCAGAAGGCTAGCTTCACAAAGAAGAGTGCAGATGTGAAGACGTGCAGCACAAAGAGGGTGAGCACGACGCGAGTGAACACAAATGGCCACATCCTCCCCCCGCTCTCATACACTCGTAAGTAGATGTAGAGCAGCCCAAATCGCCAAACAACGAAAGCAAACAAAAAGTACAGAAAACACCAGGGAAGAATGATCGGGTTCATCAATGAGTATGAGACGCCAACTAAGAAAATGAGCAGCAGCAGTCCGAACTCTCTACCATATCTATTGCTCTTCGGAGCCCAGGATGCATGAAAGTCCCTCCTTGTTTGGAACTTCAGCTTCTTCACCCTCAAAACAAGGAGGAGCTTGGACAAGAGGTAGATCAGCACGCCAATATGAGGAAAGGTCAACCTCAGCGGAGCAAACAGCAACGCATTCGTCATGCAGTACGATACAAAAAAGTTCGCAGATTGAGGGATTCCTGCCCCAAGTAAGTTCAGAATTTGCCCAGGATCTGCAATAATCTGATCAAGTTGTGCAAGAGCTGTCCCACCTATCACACCCCCAATCAGCACGTTGAAGACGTCAAAATAGAAGAAGAGTGACCCAATTCGCCTGTCCAGTTGGGAATTACTGACACAGGAGCATTCTGCTGCAGCTAGATAGTAAAATGCTTTTGGTATAATGATGTTGTTCCAAAGGCCAAGCAGGACAGCAGGAATCCACCCCGTCAAAAGGTTACGAATAAAAGAGGGCCATGTGCCTGAACTTTCGCAGTACCATGGCCAGAACCAGTCCCCTGCCTCGTTGCAAAATGCACTGTTGAGTTGTGAGAGTGCACCAGTGAATATCCCCACTGGAAAAATCATAAGCAGGAATATGAAGACAAAGACTGCTAGCCCTCTAGAACCTTTCGCTTTCCAATCTTTCCATAGAGTTTGCCACCTAACCTCGTTAGGCGCAGGTGCCGGCATGGTCCTCCACTGTTGGACGGTACTGCCGCGGACATCACACTGGCTAGCAATTGCTGCAGCCTTTGCAGATGAGAATATGACAAAGTATGCTGGGCAAGACTGGCCTTCAGTGGCATCTCGTCTTGCGGCGACGATCTGCTTTTCTAGGCTTGAACACATATCCTGGAGGTATGTTTCTGCCACCACAACTTTCCTCTTCCAGAATCTAGTGCCACACTTGACTTTCATCATCGGTTCTTCTTCCCCGTGCCTCTTTCTTTCGTGTACCCTTTCAAGCTCTGCCAGGACCCTATCCCACTTGAGCAAGAGCATATCGACCTTGTAGTGATTTTTAACTGGTACGACAGACGTCATGTCGCCTGGAAACAGCTCGCGAAAAACGGTCTGAATTTCAAGATAGTTGTGCAATTCAGACTCGTTCTGGCGCCATGCAACGTTCTGGAGCAGTACAACATACAATGCAGCATTCACAGAAATTTCCCTGCCCTCTCCATCGACGGTATTGACCTGTTGGCGGTGCCTAACGCTTGGCAAAGGGTTGTATCTTCCCTCAGCATCATGCTGGAGCTCTTCATCACCAGCTTGCCTGCAAAGAGATTCGCTGCCTCTTGCTCCATCATCCCACCACTTCGTTGCAACTCCACCTATGGCCTCAAAGTTACGAAAGCGAGGTGATAGGTTTAATGCTTGATCAACAAAGCGCTCTGGATTTGACTGGATATTTGGATCGCCTGCCTTTATCATTAACTCTTCGTGGAATACTTCTTCCAACGATTTCGAATGTGAGCGATGGTGTCTGCCTCTGGTGAGCCGTCCCGGGGAACCTGGAAGGGTGTGAAGATCTGGCAAAACGTCAGAAAGCAGAGGTGGTGGATTGGGCGAACTACATTCACCAAGCTTTTCCTGCAGCAAAATGTCTGCCATTTCGATAGTTGAGCTTGTGCTTGTGTGCCCCGTGAGGACATCCTCTTTTGCAGGAGGTGATCTAGGTGTGTGGACTTCAAAAGGATCGAGTTCATCTACGCGGGTACTGTCTGAGGCAGAGGACTGCTGCGGCGAGCTTTGTTTGTCCAGCAGCTTAGAGAATACCCTATTGACTTCGCGCTTTATGTCTCCTCTCCATCTCCCAACTTGCTTTTTCTGTTCTGTTAAGTATTGATCCCGCCAGTGGTTGACGTCACCTGGATCTGTGATGTATTTGTGTCGCAGCCAGATGAACTCCCTATATTTGGTATTCAGGATGAAAAGGGTATAGAAGACAAGGAGGTACAGGACAACGAAGTGAACCCACAAAAGTGACGAGTTCTGCGGGATGTTCGTCAGGGACATCTTGTCGAAGGTGGAAGTTGCTCCCTGCTCTCCCAATTCTTCAACCACGTTGCCACTCCAGTTCACCGGCAAAATAACTCCAATCCCCAGGATGCAATACACGAAGAATAGATGCGCAAACATCCGAATGCACTTGTCCATAATCAGTGCATCTAGTCCCACATCCCTTAGTATCTGCTGATCGCTGACTCGAACAAGTGCTGGGACCCAGTTCCAAAGGTGTTGCCAGCCTCCAGAAGGCAACGGATCCGGTCGATACGTGACTTGCGGATGCAGCAACCTTGTTTTAAAGGTGACGAGACGGCTCCGCACGGTGGAAAACAGCAAGAAGCAGCACGTCCCGATCACTAGGCTGATCACCATGGAGGTCAAAAGTTCGTCGCCAGACCTGACATTGTCGGTGCAAAACAGATCCAACAGGTCGTCACCACCTTGCACGCATCCCACCGCAGGTGCAGCCACTTCCCCTTCTTCTTCGGGTGCAGTTCCATCCGTCCCGTTCTCCGCCACGTCTTCCTCTTGCAGCAACCTTCGTAGCACGTGTTGTGCGGCCATGGCCACGTTCGCACGTCGGTCGACCTTCGTCGCATTCGATCGAACTCGACGTCTCGGTTTTCCTTTTCAACCCGACCCTCCTCCCGATCCATCGAGGCCTTGGTTCCCAATCGAAAGGGAAATCGTTTCCGATGGAACCGAACGGGAAAGGGGAATCCTCGAAGAGGGACGACCAGACACACCAACGGTCGTCTTGGAATGGACCACCGAAGGTTCAGCGGCATTTGAAATGGCGCACGACACGTGCGTCGCCTCGGACGAGATAGGAATGCAAACATGCGTGCTTTGATTCGACCGTGGGGGAACGCACAAGTGGACGTGTGGAGATCGATCCTTGTCGCCTTGGCCTTGCCGCACCCATGAATTTCATGGCGTTGTGCATCCACAGGACCTGGAGCTATGCCCATTTGGCCAACGCAACTCGTCGTCGTGTAGCCACAATGCATACTTGACAAATTACGAGCGGGTCTGCCGTTCGAATCAATGGAAGAAGTAAGTGGTGCCATGGGTATGTTCGATCGTAATTTGTTGCCTTTGTGCCGATCTTGTCTCGTACTAGAAAATGATCGTGAGCACACTCTCTGGAGGACATGCATCATTGGTTTGTCGCCGACACGAACTCGTTGCATGTAAATTTGTGCTAGTGGTTGTCCGTACCCGAACTCACATAACCACGATTTAGCGATTACATGTACGCATCTTCATGAGAAATGGCACTGCCAAAATTGTCTGCATGCATACTTCTGGGATAACAAAACCAATCTTGAAAGGCATCTGCAGCTGCCTCCAGAGGTCGATTCCCGAGATGTGCAGATTACAGTTGATGCTAGAAACCTTTTCAATGTGTTACCAGTTACCATACTGAAAGCTGTTGCTGCTCCAGCAATCTCTGCATGCCTAGAAAATTAGGGACGATGGCGATTTCTAGTGTGATTGTTCGACAGTGTCAGTCCATGACTGGATTGGGCAGCAAATAGCAACGCTTACGAGTATGCATCAACTAGTCAACATTCATGCCTGCGTCTTCTTCAAAACTCATGTTTCTTCCGGGTTCTACCTGTCAGTACCTGTTCCTCTCTAGATCTTGGTTCTGGGCAGCTACATTCCGACCAGTGACCTATGACAGACTCACCATTTCAAACAGGTGCCATGCATTGGGGTTTTGTATTGCTGCAAAGTCTTCCTTCTTTGTCAGTAGAAGCCAACCACCGCTGACCACGGTGCTGCAAAAGGAACGAGCACAAATCAAAGAGAATGCTGGGGTCAAGCAAAGATGGAGTGGGATAGAAGGAATGAACATGCTGACCTTACAAGCGCTGGTTCACAACCGCGTTCAGCAAATTGGCTGATTCAATGGTAGCTGACGGGTCTGTCAATGGCTTGGGTGGGAAGTCATTCGCATTCATCAATGTGTAGGAGCCTGGAGAACCTGGACGAGCCATATCAATGAAGCGGCGAATGTCCATCACCGTCTGATCCAAGTTGAACCGAGCCACCATGCGAGTGCCATCTGCAAGGCGTATTTGAATGGAAGTTGTGGGCCTGGAATCGTCCACACCAGTGCCATCCACAGGCATTTGTTCTGTGGATCCGGTAGGTGTGGGAGAAGGCGGAGAAGCAGCACTGCCCAGCGTGCGGCCAGATCCAGCAAATGGTACGTATTTGGGAGTGGGCTGTGGTTTCCACTCTTCATGATCCTTACGCACCATGTTCACAGTGACTGGTACGCTGCGATCTGCAGGCTCCAGCTCCTTGGGACACTCCCCCCGAGCAATGCTGCGGAGGAAAGGAACATTAGCCTCGTCATCAAAGCTTCTCAGCGGTCCATCATCCACGGTGAAGCCATTGCCCCAGAAGGTGATGGTATGCGCCAGTAGATTTGCTTGGGCATTGGCTTGCGAGGACGGTCCTGGTCTCACATCTCCAGTAAGGGTACGTCCTTGACCCGCGAATGGTTGGTATGGTCTTTCCGCATTCGGATTAAGATCTTCCGGTCGACCTTGTTTTGCTCCGTGTTCCTTTGCTTTCTTGAACAAATCTTCCACGATTTCTCCCTGCAACGCATGTCAGGTCGTGTCAGAGCGTTGTCCGTTCGTTCCATCGCAGGCTTGCCGGTCTGCACGCAACGGACCTTCTTCTTGTTCGGATCTTGCACCATCATACCGCTGTCGTGACACGTCGTATCGGTCAGCCACTGTTGCGTTCGATCCGGCTTGGTTGACGCCTCTTTCTTTCCACGTCTCACACGCACCTCTTTTCGCCGCCGGTGAACCATTCCATCTGTTCGTCGTCTTCGCTCGATCCTTGTCCGCCGAGATCGGCGAGACCTCGCACGTTCCTCGTGTCCGACGGCCTGTTCCTGGATCCAGACGCACCGCTTCCGCTCTCTGGCGCCACTGCGTCTGCTTGTCGTTTCGTCTCGTCCATGGACGTCGTCTCGCGTCTACCTCCTTCCTGCTTCTGTTCGTAGAAGGCGTGCACGGCCGTCTCCAGGTCCCAACCGCTGCTTTCCAGGTGGAATTCTGCACGTCGTTCCTCTTCGCCAGTCACGTCGCAGAACTGCTGCACCAGTTGGTCCCGATCGACGCCGTCCATGGCCATGCCACGTGCACGTCACCTGTGACGAGGGACGTGGGAAAACGACACGAATCCGTGCGACACAAACCGACCCGTGCGAACCGTGCCCGTCGAGGAAGGAAACCATCGAAACCACCGCAGGACATCGATGCCTCCCATCGAGATCTGGAGAAAGATGCCGATGGAGGGGAATACCACGTCCTCGTGGTTGGATGCGATACCGTCGTGGATACTGAGAAACGAAGAACCGATAGAGCGACCGAAGGATGACCTAGGGCGCAGAGGAATCTCCCGCGGCCGTTCGCCGACGACCATCGCGATCTCCGAGATGGTCTCGATATGTCTTTCCGAGATCTCGATCGGACTCCACCGTGGCGTGTCCTCGTCGGTACACGCCTTCCATCGGTCCCTTGTGCAAAACGATCCTTGGATCGAGCGGGCTCAAATCATCCGCTTCCGTCGAGGATGTCCAGGCGTCGGATGGATGGCTCTGGTCGGAAAAGATGGCGCGAAACCAAGCGTTGTGCATGCCGCCTTCGTCGATGGATTGGCACGTGCGCACGCTTGAGGCGACGGACTACGACCGCGGATTCTTGGAGCTGTTGGGACAGCTGACCGTGGTGGGAGACGTGGATCGAGAGACCTTCGAAAAGCAACACATGGACATGGAAAAGGAAGGCAACCGGAGAGTGGTGGTGGTGGTGGATCCACAACGAGACCAAGTGGTGGCCACAGGAACCGCACTGATCGAGAAAAAGTTCATACGAGGATGTGGATGCGTTGCACACGTGGAGGACGTCGTCGTGGACCACAGGGAAAGGGGGAAACAATTGGGCAAACGGGTCATCGAAGACCTGCTCCAGTACGCCCAAAAGAAAGGGTGCTACAAAGTCATCCTAGATTGCGCAGAAACGAATGCGACGTTCTATGAAAAGTGCGGGTTCCGAAGAAAAGAAGTGCAAATGGTCCACTACTTTTGAAAACGAAGTGCCCCCTCGAAACCACCCCCTGCCTCAATGGTATCATCACCTTGGCAGGGAGCCCACGCCAATCACAAGAATCCACCAACATCGCTATCACTGTCACTGTCAACCACAACGATCCTACTAGCAGGAAAAGAAGCACCCACAGCATGTAATGCATCCATGCAATGCCTGCCCTTTGTATCCTCTACCTCACCCCCTTCGTGATCATGAGGAGGAAACGTAGGATCCTCCGCTGTTTCTCCTTCCTCTACCATACAGTCCCACCGCGCCTGTGTTGCACGTCCATCGTCGTTCCTGGTTTCACCCCCACCCGGTGTGGATGCTTCCCTCACTTGGTGCTCATCTATCGACCCCGGTCCCTCCCCAGTGGCTGTGCCATGGTCTTGTAGTTGCAGGTCGTCCCCTTGTGCGCACTGCCCGCAACCTAGTTCTCTGCCTGAAACATTCACGTTGGCTCCCTCGAAACTGGGGCCTCGTACTCTTGTTTCAGCTTCAGTATTCCTGTTTCCCCCAGTTTCTTCGTCCACGTCCATGGATATTGGCGACGGTTTCGTCTCCATACCTCCACCTCTCTCGCTCTCCAGCATTTCTCTGTCCTGCTCCCCTTCACTCGTATCATCCCCTTGCATAGCATCCTCCTCTTCGCCAGCCTGTTCCTCCTCCCACCTCTTCTGGAAAGCAAGGAGATACTTCTTATACAGACCTTCCAAAACCGTTGCTGTGGTGGTTGATTGTTCCTGGCAATCGATGGCCGCAGCAACGGCATCCCATTGTTTGTTCAGATTTACCATGTCAAAGCCTCCTTCTTCTTGCACTGCAAGGAACAGCAACCGCAGATCCAAGTCCTTGTCAAGAACCTTGGGGATTACGCCTTGATTGATCACATCCCAGGGCGCTTCGGCTTTGCCAAAGATGTGCGCGTAGAGTGCATCGTACGCCTCTCGAGAGTCTTCCAGGATAGTTTGCTCCGTGACTCGTTTCTCAATGTTGTCAGACTTGGAGTGTCCAAGTGCATAAACTTTAGAAACGCTTGCTTTGGAGAAGGCATCCACATCTTCTGGTTTTGGCAAGTTCTTTTGGAGCACTGGTGGAGCTGCATCCAAGGTATTTTGACGTGGATCTTCTCTTCGTGTGAAGGCAGCAAGTTTCGCCAAATCTTGAATGGATATGTTTCGTATATTGAATGTGAGGGTGGCCGCTCCCTGTTCTTCCTTCATGGGTGGCAGGGGTTCTGGCATGTAATGTTTGGGCAACTCTTCCCAGGCAAAGGGATTTTGCACATCTACTTTGGTGTACCTGGGTTTCGTCTTCAGTCTCCCTCCTTTGGACTTTCGGCTGACAGATTTGGATTGCAAGCCTATTTGCACAAGGAACGATCCGATGGTCTGTTTCCGATTCCCATGCTCGTCCACCTTCCACACCGAGTTCCTCCATTTTTTCGACGTGCCTTTCCCGCAGTACCTTTCGAATTCCGTGGGTGACATCGTCGTTTCTCCGTGGTACACCACGAACGTCTTGAGGTCGAGCCATCCTTCGTATCCATTGCACATCACTTGCACGCGTTCAGGCACCGTTCCTTCGTTGTCCACCGCTCCTTCCTCTCCCATCTTTCGATCCCAAGCGCCACACGTCGTGGACGCCACAGCGTTCGCGGTTCCCACCACACCACAGGTGCGAATGTTCCTTCTCCAAGCAGACGGTCTTGTCCTTGCTCCAAGTTGGAAGTGCACACCGATGCGAGACTCGGACACCTTCGTTCCACTTCTCGAAATTTCGTGTCTTGTCAACGAATGAAACCAGAAGCTCCATTCCCCATGGGAGTATATTCTCTCGAATCCTGAACAACACGGTTGGCACCAGCAGGCACTTGACCACCAAGGTGTTGCCATGCATCCCCTGTGTTCACGATAGGAAGCCACGGTGATGCAGCGATGAGGCTTCGGTATGTGCAGACGTTGCGGGTCAATTTTCCCAGATGGAAGCAGCGAAACACCACGCTCGGAAGTGTAAGTATGCAACTCTTTCTGCGAGAATGTACTCGCAGGCTAATGGACCAGGCATAACCGATCCCGTCCCGAAGTCTGCCAAAGCTGGCAATAGGCTCGCATCTATAAAGCCCAAAAGGTAGAAGCCCTTCTGAGCTGTGGTCACCGGATCAAGACTCGTAGCAAGCGCCATGAGAGTGCCCCAAAGTCGAAGGCAAAACCGTTCCTGGCGTACCCCTGGCTTGATGGTTGACGAAGTGCAACTGTTCCTAGCAAGCTAATGGTTCATTTACATTAAAAAGCTGGCACCCCTTCTTTTTGCACGACCAGGCGCAATACATCCGTCAATGTTATGCAACCGATAGGGGCACCCTCATCGTCCACCACATACACACGGTGCATGCGATGGCAAACTAATGTAGATACTACATCTTCCAGCGAGTCCTGTGGCTTGCAAGTTACCAGTGGAATGCTTGGTGATGAGTGTACCCATTTGCGCTGCTCTAATGAAAAGAACGGGTGCGTAGCACCTGCCGATGAGCTTCGTACGTCTCCGTTCTTGTCTGATGCAGGATGGAGGAGAGTCAAAAACTCGATCACTGGAAGAGCAAGCACTCCGAAGAATTCTGGCTTGAGGAGCCGGACATCGGATGCACTGAGATTTCCAAGCATCTTTCCTGTGGTGGATTGGACCACTGGCAATCCCGATACGTGATGCCTTACCATGTACGCAAAGGCATCCAACACGAGTACACTTTCGGGGATGGAATAGACGTATCCGCGTTCCAGTCCAACATCCAAGGTGGACACGCTCTCTTTGAGCCAATCTCGTAGCATTCCTGATGCATTGTGGAAGAGGAACTTCACCACATCGCTCTGTGACAGGACGCTAAGGATGTCTCCTTGTTCATCAAACACTGCCAGGCGATGCTGCACGATGCTTGTGTCACGATTTCCGTCCAGGAATCCGTCTTTCAGGATGGTGAACAGATCCACGTCCTGTTCTGCACTGTAGACGACGCTTCCGTCTGTGCTAATGGCGTTCTTCAGTTTGGTTTGCGCGAACTCTCGCGTCACGTGGCTCTCTTGCAGTTCACGCAGCTGTTGGTAAGGATCCACCGGTCGACCGCTTGGATTGGGCCATTCGGCAGCTGCACTGACGGTCCTAACTCTCGACCTGTAGTCGATGAAAGCGCCGAGGATGGACGTCACGTCTGCAAATCCCACCATTCTGTCTCTGGGCGGCACGCTATCCGGTCCCACCAGCACCGGTGCGGATTGGATGCGGTGTTGGGCAAGTTTCTTCAGCGCTTCTTCCACGGTGTCTTCCGCTTCCAAGGTCACCACCGGCATCGCTTTGCCGCGCTCTTGCTCCCGCCATGCCAGCACGGTCTTCAAAGGGGTCTCTTTCAGCCTCGACACTCCGCCTTCCGGCATCGCTTGGTCCATCGTCTTTCACGTGTCGAAGCACGGTCGGTTGTCTCCACACATCCACCCCTCCCCACCTGTCCACGACACCACACCAACGTAACAGGGGCCATGCAACCGCTCCCAGAGCTGCATGCACGTCGGAAGGGGAGGCCAACCAAGGTGCTAGGAGCTTCGGGATGGGCAAAAGGCACGAATGGGGCGATGAAACCAACGAAGGAAGGCGAAGGTGCAACGTGCGCCGCAGAAGGAGAGGCTCGTGCAACACGTACGGCCACCGCAAACATTCGAGCCGGTGCATGGAAGTGGTGTATGACTAACAAGGGAGAATGTGCAATACTGGAGTTGGAATCTCCCACGACAATCAGCCGTAGACCATATGTTTCCAAATCGTTCGTTGCCACACCCACCATGCAAATGCATTTAGGATGATGAAGTACGATTGAAAATCAAGCCGGATGGTAGACCAAAAAGTACGTCTAGATTTGCATGCGCTTGTCGCCAATGAACTTGAAAAACACGATGCCGAAATCACGAAAGAAAAGTGTTTCCGAGTCACTGGCTCTAGTATTGCAAAACGTTTCCCCGAGATCATTCGAATCAACTTGTACATGAGCGAAGCCAATAAGATCAATCCTCATCGGGACAAACTCCATTTCGCACTCGCTTCAATGAGAAGTGGATATTGAAGAAACGACCCGAGACAACATGGCACCTAAGACTCTCGAGTAAAAGAAGGAAGCAAGATACATCAATGTACGTCAATTTATTGACGGGGCATCGCAATATTTTGTCGAATCAAGCTCAAATACTCCCCGGACGACACGATGCAATTTGTGTAACGTAGAAGTTTCACCTCGCTAACAAGTTGCTTTCAAGCAAACGCGCTTATTCGAGGCGACCGTCATTTTTTTTGCATCAACAACGCAAAAAATCTCGTTACTTGGCACGCTTTGACGACGGACGTTCGGCTTATGTAGTTAACAATACAATAAATTTACACTTCCATGGGACTTCGTAGAGCTCCGGTCAACGACCGAATGTGATGTTTAAACGTTTATCCTATCGTCTGTGAGATATTTCATCTCTTTTGTCAAGACCTAGCATCAATGATCCGGCCATGTGTGTTTCTCTTTGTGGAGGTTCATGTCTTGTTACGAATGGAACGAGAAGTTCCAATCGAACTGAACAAGCGTGGGAGTGTGTTTGAAACGGCCTCAACGTGACAAATGGGTTGCTCTCATGCACAACAAGAATGGAAGATAATAGGAATGCGAAGCAAGTGTAGCATGGCAACACCATGGAATGCTTCGAAGTTGCTGTAGAAAGGAGGCGGTGGAGACAACCGTGGCTATTTGTTATGGTGTGGAACTTGCAAACCAATGCGGAGAATGAATGTACCTTGTAAATGGTATCGTTGGAACGCGCTTCAGTTCCTATGGGGGGTGTTTCTCGTTTATCCACGGCATTCAAGGTGACCGGCTAGTGCGAACAAAGTGTGATCGGTACTTGTTATTTTGGGTCAAATATTAGCGAGCACGACTTCTTGGAAAGTGCATACGGGTGAAATAGCACCCAAAAATTCGAATAAATAAATCATTGTACGGAGAATAGTCTTCCTCTCCAAAAGTCACTCTTCTAGACCTCGTCGTGGTCAAAGAGCAACACTGCAAGCCCCCATGTACCAGTTAGGATGAGTCGAAAGGTCCTTAGTTGTGCGGATATGTAGGTTTGTTGAAAGAATCGACCCAAGATACTAGTTCTCGCATGGTGGCTAGGAAATGGATTCATCCTCATCATTAACAATACTTCAATCGGGCAAGCTCGAAAGTTTACGCCGAAAATGCCTCTTCTAGGCTGGGCTAGAGGGAGTGTCATTGGCCCCTACTTGAGATATGAAAACTTTAGGGACGTCTAGAGAGGCATACTTGAAGACAATGCATGAAGTCTGCTTGAGTAGATGAAGTCCAAACATTGCTCTCATGCTGCTCAATGCGAGGATCCCGCTACTTTGCAACGTTGTAATGGACAGGTGATGAAGAAAAATTTGGACATTATGTACCTATCACGACGCATGAGCCATTGTGCAATACCCCAGTACCTTGCAAAGTTGCGCAATTCATTGAATACACAAGCCCATGTATTGAATACTTGGAGGCTAGAGCTAACATAATGATGATTGAAGTTTCCATTTATAACACAATATACACAGACAGGCAAGGTGTACATGGTAAGAAACTGTTCGAACATAACTGCCTACTCAGAACTTAAACCTGAAACCATGGCCTGGTGGTCGTCATTAGAGAGTTGCATAATTTGAAGTACCAGACAACAGCTGCTGGTCAGCTGCTTTGCTCATCTGAACGTGCATTCATCACAGACTTCACCCCAATGGTACAAGTGGCTATCTAAGGCAAGCACAGCATTTGTACAGACGGCACCGTGGGTGAGGATTTGCTGGCTTTCAGGTGCAAAGCATTCCCACAGAAACGGCACTTTACTGTTAATTCTCCCAGTGCTAGCATGTGGATTTGACTGGACAGTCTTTCTTTGATTTCCAGTCCTTTGAAGTCTCACCCGCTAAAGGGTGACTTTTGCCTCACCAAGAACTACCGGCAGCCAATTTATAGTGGAGCAGGAGGTTAGACAAGTTACATCTTACAGTCTGCTTTGCTACCTCACGTCCTGGCATTAAGCTGGGTTGATATAACAAGAAAACCAAAATCTCAGACAATTCGGATGATCGACAATTTTGGAAGCTTCAGAATTTCAGAGTTTTATAGAATTCTTGAGGATAAAAGCGACCCAGCTGATACCACGTTAAGGGTTCTGTGATGGGAACTTAACCAACTTTGCGTGCTCCTTGAATTGTGTGTGACAGAAAAAGCCCATGCATGACCTGAATTGATGTACAAAAGAGGCATGAAACTGACGAAGAAAGATATCATGATGGTGCTTCTTCATCTATAGCTGATGGGCCTGTTGGAATCTCTTCCTCTTCCCAGCGCATAGCTTTGCTCCTCTTCAGCTGTCCTCCCATGGTCTGCAGGGCCCTCCTCACATTGGGGCAGCTTGTAACAAGTTTGATGAGAGCCTGTCTTGACTCAGCATATCGTTCACACACCTTTAATATGGACTCTAAGTAACTGTCTAAAAAGTGATCGGATACTCTCTCGGTGAAGAAAAAGTGCCGCAGCGAGAGCTCAAGATCAGAGGGTCGAACCAATAAGTCCCCCTTAGAATCCAGCATCACCCGGAGACCAGGATGCTTGTACAACCCAAACAGCTTCCCCGAGAAATAAACCATGTCTACGTTGTTGACAACATTCCATAGGTTTGGCACCATACCCTCCAATTCCTCTGCAAGATATTTGTTGCCAACTCGCGGAGCACCAAATGTGTAGCACATGATTTGATCTGGTGCCAAAAGTTCGTGACAAGCCTGTGCAACCTCGTAGGCACAAAGTGTGGCGAGTGCACCACCAAGGCTGTGTCCTGTGAACCTGACATTGACCCTTCCCCTCCTCGAGACTACTAAGGAGTAGATGAGACGTACCACATCATCACCAATATGGTTGGAGAGAAATGAGCGGAGGAATCCATAATGAACCAGTGGTTTTTTCCACCATTGACTGACAAAATTCTTCCCTTTATTGGGCATTCTTGGATGTCCCGTTCTCCAAAGCATGATATCTGCTACAACGTTTGAAGGTTCCTGGGTCCCTCGAAACGCTACAACAATGTCCTGATCGCTCCAAGCTACGATGGCACGCACTTCGTAGTCAGGTTCGTGGAATATTTTGTGCTCCTTCAGATCATATAAGTCCATCGCAGTTTGCAGTGCACAATCGAAGTCATCATCTGGCACTTGGTCATCTAAGTAGATCAGTGAAGAAAACCAGAGCAATTTCACCATCGTCTCAAAGACAAAGACAGGTTGTCCATCCAGTGTTCGATCTGGTCCATATTCTACTTGTGCATCCCGCGATGCAGGATCCTGACACCAGAAGATTTCACTGCCAATATTGCACTCAATCCACAAAAACTTCATAAGGACGCATTGCCGAAATCCTTTTGATCCTCCCAATTCACTTTTGGGAGCACCCATGTAACTGAATGTTAACGACCATGCCGTCATAATGATTGCATCACCCATGAAGCCGCCAAACATTGAAAGTACACGCCTACATCCACTTCTATCTGCCCAGATATTCATTGCAGCAAGACTAAATAAGACGACATAGACCACCAGTGTATGTAAAACAAGAAGCCGTAGAGTGATATTTTTCCATCGATGCTCCAACCAGCTGGCAAGCTGCAGTCTCTTCCAGGCTACTAAGATGTAAACTATGAATAGAAAAAAGTACAAAGTTATAGCAATGCCAAGAGCAGTTTGTATGGCAAACAGCTTGCGACCTGTTCCACAATTGACAGGTTCATCTTCATTCACATCCTGACATATTCTTTTCCAAGACTTCCCACTATCACTGTCCAGATCAAATATTCCAATCACAAACATAGGAATTAAGATACCGATAACAATGAGGAACCACAGGATACTAGGGATGCGTCTGATGAAGTGCTCTGGTTTTCTTTCCAGTCCGTCCTTACTTTTTCTTAATATATGCTGGAATGCAAGGTCATTGAAGATGAACATGAATGTAGCAAGCACTGCCCAATTGACAAACATCACGCTTGCAGAAAGTACGCTTGGACCAATGCACTTCAAGACAATTGAATCGATCGCTCGCACAACATATGCACTCAGTGAGACAAGCGACAAGGATTGGGCAAGCAAACCCAGTCTAAAAAACTTCATTTGATTCCTGCCCCAATTTTTATTCTTAAGATCTCCTGACCTCCTTCGGTGTAGACGAAATATCATATGAATGGCAAGGGTAAAGATAAGTAGTGCGGCTACCGTCAGGTTGGTGTATTCGAATGCAAGCAGCGTGAACATGTCCGCTTCCTCTTTGGCCGCAAGGACATGGAAATAAATCGCGGGTCCTAGGCTTGCTGCAAATGCAATGTGCACGGTTGTGACGGTCCTATTGATTTCCTTAGGTGTCATGTATTCTAGCCGCAGTAGGATGTTCTGTTCCCCTTCTAGCAGGTACTCTTCGTCTTGGGTGGCCAAATCGGCGACATACGTGGTTTCCTTCGCTCTTTCCAGGACATGTTCGTTCACTTTTCTGCGTTTCTTCTTCGTCCTTTTTTTCTTGATTTGCAGCGCCGTTCCTGCTGCATCCACGGCTGCCACACCAGCTTCTTCCACGGCGACCACCAAGTTTCTGGCCACCCCTCCTTCTCCATGCACGTATTGTGTCCTACCATCTTGTCGGTTCTTCTTCCATCGATCTTGGCTTCCCACCACATACGATTGCACTCCTCCCATGGTGAACGTCGTTCGCAGTGCTGGTCACCACACGACCCTGGACAGCTGTGGAGACGACCCCATCGGTTCCAAATCTTGTGGATCTTGGGAAACCAACCGAAGTGGAAATCTCCGACACCAGCAACACCAGCAACGAAGGAGCGTCGCACCACCGGACGATCGGCACAAGATGCAGAGGCGACGTGGAACAGCTCGTTTCGCGTAACCAAGGAGCGGCGGTGGAGCAGCGGACGCGTGCGCGCGCGATGAGAATTCTGCAGACGCGACACTTCCGCTGCAGCAGAGAAGAAACTCTCCAGGGAACGTGAATGGGCCCGTGCGAGGTATCGATGGAAGGATGAGATCGTCTCGTATCTCCATCGCATCCTTTTCGGAGATTGGATCGAGACCTTCGGACCAGTGGGCGCAGAATCGACCGTTGGAAGATTCCGTCACGTGCGCGTGGTGTCCTGGAACAACACAACGACACGTTCCTCCCCGGGGCGAAGTCCATTACTCGCCCCGAACATGGCCGACGAAGCATGGGTGCGGGAAGTGCTGGAAAAAACGAAGGTGTCCGCCGATGTGGAGCGAAAGCGAGAAGATGTCCTGAAACGCCTGCAAAAAGCCGTGGATCATTGGGTCCAAAGAAGCCAAGGAGAATTGGTGCAAAGAGTTGCACCGTCTGATGAAACAAACCAACAGGCAAATGCAGTGGATAGCGAAGATAACGCGGTGGGCCGTTGTGACGGTCTTTCTGCAAGAAGACGGCTCGAAGTGGTGGCCTTTGGATCCACCGTCATGGGAATCAGCACCCCGCAAAGCGACATGGATGTCTCCGTGACAGCGCCACTTTGCAATCCAGAGGACAGAGCCAAAGTGCTCAAACGGATAGATCAGGCAATGAATTCGATCTTGAGAGGCACAAGGAAAGATGTGGAGCTACGATCAAAGGCACGAATCCCAGTGCTGCGATACACGGATGTGATTCACCAGCTGCAGTGTGATGTCACCGTTAACGCTGGCGGGTCTGCATACAAGTCTGAGGCCATTGGTCTACTACTCAGCTACGATGAAAGGGCAGTTGAGCTTGTGAAGCTGGTCAAACTGTGGGCAAAGGCGGAAGGTATCAATGATCCGTCCAATGGGACCTTCAACACTTTCTCCCTTGTGCTGCTAGTCATTGTGTACTTGCAGTGCCAACAACCAAGGTTGCTTCCTCCCTTGAAAGAAGTCCTTTTCTCTCCAAACACTACTTCCCTGGGTACAGCAAGGGAAAAGAGAACAACGGAATGCTGTGGGGACAAAACCACGTGGTCCACTCTACTCCAGAACATACGGACACACAGGCAAGCCTGGAAGGCACAGAATGGAAAAGAGAGGAATCAGAAGTTGGTGAGCGAGCTCTTGCAAGGTTTTTTCGTCCTTTACGATCGTAGTCTCGACCACTATCAACAGCGAATACGTGCTTGTGCATATGATGGAAACATCAAAAATACATCCTTCGCTCATAATGGACCGTGGATAGATGTGGTGGATCCCTTTGATGAAGATGAAAACTGTGCCAGGGCTATCAGAACGGCTGCATGCTTTCGAAGAATACAAAGGTCTTTCAAAGCAGCTGCTTCAAGCATAACGAACAATTTGAAAGGATCCTCTGGGGTAATATGCCAAGCGAACCAATGGCATGTGGTAGATTGCTTAACTCAAATCGCAAATATGCAGCTGCAGGAACATATCAAGGGAGACCATGCCACTTCTCCAGCAAGAAAGAAGGGAAATGTCCGTCGTAAAACTCAGAAGGCCATCCCTAAATTGACCCAGCATGACAAGCCTCAAAAATCCAAAGCTACTGGCCAACCGGGCCAAAAACCCGTAGCTCAGCACACGGCAAAGAAACCCAAGAACAAGGGTACATTGGTCATGATTGTACAGGAAGACGATTCCCAATTGAAATCCAAGCAAGACAACAAGAAGCTACCTACCCATGCAGAGATGTATCACTGTCCTTTTTGCCCTTTCTCTTGCAACGCAACAGATCTACCAAGCAGAAAACGCCACAAGAAAGAAATAAGGCACGTGTGGAATCGGCTTATCCACTTGTACAAAGGGTACATTTTGCAAGATGCAGAGAGTGTTACATGCACAGGTTGTTCAAGGGCAAAGTGCACATTAAAATCGAAGAAAAAGATTTTGGAATTTGAGAAGCATGTGAGGCTTTTGCATCTATACAAGGGGGCCAAGCCACAGAACTGGAAAAGCCAGTGTTCTGTCCCCCACATCCGGAAAGTAGCAGGACAAGCAGCACGTGAATGCATACTTTGTTCCACAAGGGTGGATGTAAGCAGCGTTTGTGGCGTTCTTGCCCTCCTTCAACACACAGTGCCCCATGAGAAGGTCAAATAAAAGTTTCGCTGTTCGCAAGTGTGGGTGCTTATCTGTGCTGGTTTACCATCTTGGAGGAGGTGTCACCCAGATGTTGCTTCCGTGAAACAGCTGAAAGAAGCAGTCATACTGCAAGAGGCACTGTGAGATCAAGTACAATGCAATTGTTCCCTTGACCAGCGCAGCCATGTTTTGCTCACAGCAGTGCATCTGATGCTAGAATGGTTAATTTGAGATGCTTGATTCTGGATCCATCAGGTCATGGAGAAAGCTACCATGTGCAGACCTTGTCATTTCCCACCGCTATATACCTGATTGAGGTGCCTTGGGTGGTGGCTATCGAGAGCGTACTAAAGCTTGTTTCGGTAGATGAAGACCATCATTGCAGCCTCTGGCGCTTTTCATTGCCAGTCATCTAGGCTGTAGTTCTTGCACTACAGAGTAAGGGTACAGCCTACTACAATGAGAGATGCATGTGTCATGTTTGTGGTTGCTACAGGCTTTTAGTTGCCAGCTTGTAGGCAGCATCTACTTGAATGAGTCATCTGCTTTTCGTTGACCCTTCTTTGCAGGAATGTGCAATGAACAGATCAAGGAGAATGGATTGTGCTTTACGGAGGAGCTTGACAAATGCTACACAGACAAACCCTCTTATATGGGGGCGACACGAGGTGGAAATGGCTTCAACTTTTGCGCATAGCACGTGTGAATTTGAAAGGGTCCTCTATCAAACACTTGTCATTGCAAAAGTAACTGAGCGGACCGGCAGTGCACCCGTGCCCTTGTCCTCTTTTGTAATGGTCCGTGCCGATCAAGTGTATTCTTGAAGTGCGGCCATTTTATGGTCCAGGAGTGAAGGATTCACTTCTTATCCAACCAGCGTGATTCTGTCTTCCGCCATTTCCATGTAGCTACGCTAGATGGATGAACGCTCAATCTAGGCTTTCCATTCAGTCTTTTGATATCATGCCCACAAGCTGTTGGTCCTTGGGATGGCATATTGGCTGAAAAGGCTTTCTCCATCTATCCTATGCACACCTCTGATTGGAATGAATACCCATACAATACGCAAATCTCCTCCAGTACAGTTTGTATGGTCTCAATTGCTACTCTGTCGTTTCACAAAACATGGATGGCGAGTAGATTGAATCGAGTGCGCCAATCAATTCTTGAGCATGTGGAGGTGGAGCCAAACCGTGTCGAAGACTTTTGCTTCATGGTCTTCTGACTTCTGTCAATGATGATTGCGATTTGGGTCGTCTGATGCATTTCAATGGTCTTGTGTACAAGGTAGGTCATCCAGGAAATCGTCTTCCTCGCTTGTATGCCCACGAGAGGAGGCACTATGCAGAAGACAAACAACCCGAAGGACAATCAGCCCAACCCAGGTAGGACTGAATTTCTCTGGATGCACACCTGCAGACATGTCTTGCTAAAGTACTGTCTTGCACCTTCTTCTTTTGGCTCCCTTTGTAAGAGAAGAAGAAAGTATCAACATGCTGTAGGCCCTCTATCAGTGCATCCGTACAACCAGCTTTTTGGAAATCTTCCAAGCCATTGTAGTGTGATGCAAACAACTAGTATGTGTCGTATGCAAAGACAAAGTAAGCACATCCTCTGGGACGTGGCAATGGGCCTTCAATGCACTGTTTGAGAATTCCATGTACCCAGGTTGCTGCTGGGGTGGGATCAAAAGGCCAGAGTCAGCATAAGGCTTGCGAAGCGGTGGGTGAATCCCATTAATAGCAATTCCTCTGGATCCAAATGCTTCAACTTGCCTTCCTTTGTCCTGCTACGTTCAAGATATCTGGAAGATATATAACCCAACCTGCTGTTCTCAGTCGTGGAAGTCCTGCTAGGCTTCATGAAACTGGGCACACCATTCGTCCAAACTAAGCAGAAGTATCCTGTCAGTCTACCAACAAGGATACGAGAAAAACTCTTGACATCCTTGCGTTCCAATCCGTACCTGCAGAAAGCCCATGGAAGGAGTCGCCTGAAGGGGGGCTGTTTCAGGACACTTCTTGAAGGTTCGTTCAGCTTTTGACGCGAGCAGATGAATAAAGCTAGTAAGTGTATCTTGAGAGATATCACTCGAGCAAGAACATATGTGCCATCACTTTGAAGATGCCCTATTGTTGCAGATCACTTATTCCCCTGGAGGGATTGAAACTTACATTTGTGCAGCATGGTATCATCCCCACTTATGGCTTGTGCGAACGGATTTCTAAGGTTGGCTGCGTCTCTCGTCAGGTGCGGCACACAAGATAAACAGTAAGAAGATCTTGCCAGATTGTCAAGTTTATGATTTTTCATCCATGAAGCCATTAACGGACGCGTACAGTACTTTGTGGCACTAACCTCCAAGGCATTTCTTGAACATTTCTTCCTTTGAAACAAGGAGTTGTAAGTGGCTGGAGAGTCAGCAAAAGGCTATTGCACGGAGCAAAAATATCATGGCTACCCACGAGGATTTTGCCACCCAACTGTTGGAGTTGCATGTCTTCGTCCAGGCCGGAAGTGCCATGATTGTGCTTCACATTCTAATGCCTTAGAACAAGCGTGTCTACAGCCTTTCAGAAGGCAGCCTGCGTTGTGTCGCGATCTATCTACAAACTTATCTTGAAGGGGTGGGTGTATTTCTTGAAAGTTTTGCATCGTTTCAACTTTGCCAAAAAATGTTTCGGATGAAGACGTCGAGGTGTGCATGTCCGCCTGTGGCATGTAGGGCTTTCAGGGGCATATTGCCACTTCTTGCACACTATCACTGCTCTACCTTGTGTTGCTTCTCTAATCTGTCTTTTCCCACCCTGGCCTGCCTTATGACCTCTCAACTTGTGTCACTCCTGATCAAATGCTGAACATTTGCAGAGGGTTCGGACTGGAGTGCTGCTGTAGTAGAAGAAGAATACAGCACGTTTTTAAGGTTGCAATATTATCAGTCGCACTAATGGATACTGGAGATCTTTTTCTAGCGATGTCAGGGCTTGTGAACACATTTCCATGAGAGCAAGGAGCAAGGACTCACCAGAAGAAATCAATTATGAACTATGAAACTGGGCGTGATTGCAGCAACACCATCCACGCGCGTACAAAGACTCTATTGATATCGAATAGGTATGATTGATGCTGTTACACGGTGATGTATGTAATTCAGGAGGTAATGACCCTACCTATTGCATCCAGTTGGTAAAGATTTCTATTGGCGATCTCTCGGCTAAGCAGAGCTTACTTGTGTTTACGAGTTGGCTCAATTTGCAGCAAATGCCTACACGGCAGGTGTGATTGTGACATACAACTGGGCTGCCCCACGGACAAAAGCATCAAAAAAAGTTTTCTCCAAACATGTGTCTATTATCCAACGATGCCCAATAAACTGATGGTGATAGGGGTGGAGAGCTTCTCCCTCAGACTTGGATAATACTTGTTCCACCAAAGTAATTCGTTTTCCATCGAAAATGGATACATTGCAAAAGCTATCTGTTTTTGCAAGATTCGATCGTTGAACATGTTCACGGTTGTCACACTTGCTCGCATCTATGGTTCTCTTCAACGTTGTTTTGAGCCATCTTTGGGCATTTGTGGAAGTGTAACAATCAAATCTGATATCCCACAGGAAACCGCCGTATTGGCATGTCGCGTCTGCATAATACCCTTTCATACAGTTGTACTTGAGCCCGAGTTGAATTGGAGAACACTTTAATATGTGCGATCTAGTCAAGAAACCAGCAAAATCTGGGTGCTCTAGCACGATTGCCCCAAGTTGTTGGGTAATTTCTGATTTAACTACTGGTTCTCTAGAGATCTCACCTCTACAAACTGCTTCCCACATCTTTGTTTTCCAACCAGACAAGTAGACTTGCGTGAGGGATTTGCACCATCCGCAATTTTCCCAAATTCTATCAACCAACGACAATTCTTCTACCGATAAACAGGTAAGATCTATACAACCACTTTGAAGGGCACGCTCAATAATTGCTTCACATCTCCTTCCTATCTGTCCATCTTCAGAGTCTGTTCCTATCTTGCTGATGGCATTCACACCATCATTGGGATCGCTCTGTTCCTCATCAATTTGTTCCGAGCCAAAAGAAGATTCCATAAGATTCCTAGCTGGATCTTTGCAATTTTGCGAACTGACACGTGAGGCTTGCAATCCGTACACGTAGTTCAAGAGAAAGACTACACGATCCCACTCTCTGGAAACCCAGAGATCTTTTGATCCAAGTATTGCAAGGAAATCATCAACCTCTAGATGGGACCAGTGTTCTAGTTTGAGTGTGTTTCCTTCTCGGTACAGAAAAGCAATCACATAGGATCTGATCTTGGAGCTGACATCCCCATATTCCTTCAAAGAAAAGGTGTAGAAACTGTGGAAAGTCTCCTTCGTCATGTTTCGCTCAATGATGCCAAGGCATGTATCTACCAATTGTTGTACACCAAAGAAATGCGCTGCTGCTAGCACACGATGGGCCGCCAAGGCTTGAAAGCGGGTAGTTTTTCCATAGAGGAAGGTGAGCATATGGCGAAAGGCCTGTGAATCGATGTTTGGATCATCGAAAACAAGCTGCACTGCTGTCTCTTGCGATTCTTGAAATTCGCCTGTGAACAGTGAATTGAAGTATGGGGAGTTGCACAGAAGAGCCTTGTGAAGCCAGAAACATTCTCCAAATGCGAGGATTTTGACATCTGAGAAACTCATGGTGAGCCATGGATCGACACTTATGTCAAAGGTAGGTGAAACTTTGAGAAGCACCTCCTCATCTTTGTTTTGATCTTTGGAGTCTGCAGAAGAGGAAGGGGTTTTCGAATCCGTGGTCATGACCAAAGCAAATGCTCTGAACCAAGAATGTACGTGCAGAATGAAGATGCCTTTCTGCTGGGCTGTGTTCTCACGGCTGGGTGTTTTTTCCAGACGACTCAGAGGTGCAGTTTCAGCGTCGTGGTGGTTTCTTTCAATTCTTCTCTCGAAGGTATGGAATTGGGCCTCCGTACCTGCACAGCCTCTTGGAGTGGCTACGTGGCTACGTGACTTTGCAGCACCCGTATTATCGACGTTATGCAGGCCTGCACTCTTCGACCGTGCCCTCACGAGGGCTTCAAAACTGCAACAAAGCGGAAGTGGGAGGTGGCTTCTGGAAGGCACCTGAGTAGAGGAAGTAGGCTGCAAAGTGCGGTTTTTGATTTGACCATTTCTGCACGCTTTCCCTCATAAAAGGTGGAATGAGCCACGTGCCCTTGAAATCAGGAGTGGATAAGGAGCCACCCTCCAGCAGGTGATTGGTCGCCTTCGATTCGTTCCGATCCGATTCGTACGATTTCGACCACCCTTGGATCTACCAGGAGAACCGGGTGATGGTCGCACAAAAGGGGGCGTTGTTTACTTTACTGAGAGTACGGAAGCATTGCCCGGGGGAGCATGGACTTGTGTCTGTCTGTCTGTCTGTCTGTCGATTTCCTCCTGGTGCGTCGACGTTCGATCCTTATCCATTCATGGTGGTGTGGATAGACGGCTTGCGAGAAGCGGTCTACATCCGAAGGCACGAGGCAGATTCGTCGCATTTCGAGGACGAATGCTTCGCTCGATTGAGATATTCGTCGGATGAAGGAAGGATGGTGTCTACGTTGGACCCAGGAGATGTGCGGTGTCCATCCTATCAGCCTTTCTTCAGGATATGTCGATGTGTCCTGATGCGTTTCGTATGACAAGTGCATGCATGTTTCCCGTGGTGGAAAGACGCAACCATGCATGCTCCACTTGCACTTCCTGCACCATGGATGCATTCGTCTTGGTCATTCCTAGCTGCACCTTCCAAGTGGAGACGGACCGGTCTCGCCTTTCTCTTCCTTTCAAATCAGAGGATAGTCGGACAATCGATTGGGTTCGAATGGGAACCGAAAGGGACAACAACCAGAGGTGCCAGTGAGATCGACACCCACGCGCTGTGAAGACGCCAAGCGGAAGCAGCGACACGCAGTGGGATGCGCAGCACGTGCGTCTCCAGCGTTGCTGCGAGAAGAAAGAACCCAAGTGTCAGGAAGACGGCTGGGATGCGGTCCACGAGGGCGAATGCGAGCGTTGGTGGATCCACAGAGGACAAAAAGAAGATCCTGTTCTTGTGTCTGGGCAACATCTGTCGAAGTCCCACCGCAGAAGCCGTATTCAAATCCGTGGTGGAAAGAGAAGGGCTCCTGGAACGTTTTGAGATCGATTCTTGCGGCACGGGTGGTGGAAATCCGTCGTGGTATGTAGATGGTGGTTGGTCCTACCACGAAGGGAACCCGGCGGATTCTAGGATGACCACCGTTGCTTCTGCCAGAGGAGTGAAGCTCACCTCGCGTTCCAGGCCACTCAAACCAGAGGACTTGGAAGAATTCGACATGATCATTGGCATGGATCCGAGCAACAAGGCTGCCATTCTCACTGCAGTCAATTACTGGCACTCGAAAGGATACCTGGCCAAGGATTCCTACGACGAAAAAATCAGGCTGATGTGTGAATTCCTCAGCGAAAAGTACAGCAAGTACAACGAAGTTCCAGATCCCTATTTTGGTGGCATGCAGGGATTTGAGTTAGTATTGGATCTATTGGACGATGCCTGTGTTGGGTTGCTGAACCATGTCCAGGAAACACCCTTGGATGGATAAAAATTTGATTTCACGGCACGTTGGACGTCTTTTTCTCTGCGTCCTCCAGCTCTTGCTTCAGTTTCAGCAGTACTGAAACTTCCTGTTGGACCTCTTCATCCTGGTTTGACAATCCTGATTCTTTCATGGCTCTTATTTTGTCGCCTTGTTCATCTACTTGCTTCCGGAGATCTTCAATGTTGGCTGGTGGAGGCACTTCCGCGGAAGTCTCTTCCTTCTTCCCCCTCCATTGCCTGAGCTTCTCTGGCGTGAAGAGGTCTTCTTCGTCTGCGCAGTCCACGAATTGCCAATCTGAAAACACGGCTGCTTGTCCTACGCTTTCTCCTTCCCCTGGTCGTATCGTCCACAGAGTGGCGTCTTTGATTTCAAAGCGTTTTCCTCGGCTGGAAATCCGCACGCCGGAATAGTTCTCGATGCAACCTTTTTCCAAGGCCTCTTTCAAGGCATTGGTCCTGTCTTCTTGCACGCCTACGGATTCTTCGGCTGACTTTCTCGACGGCATACCCACGAGATCGTCCCATTCCACTTCCCAAAGCTTCAATGCAGCTTCGTTGGCGTAGGTGAACACTGGATCTTCGCCACCGTCATGGGCCAAACACACAAACGGTGCCTCGTACAAAGCTCGTGGTGCATCCGTGATCTCCATCTCCCCATCCATCAGCGTCCTTCCAGTTTCTCTCTTGTAGCTCTCCACCAATTGCAGCGTCGTCATGATGACGTCGCTGGAAAGGTAGCGCATTTTTTCCGCCGACTGTCCCACCGTCTTCTGCTTGGCGTTCTTCCCGCTCTTCCCACCTGGTCCTTTGGATCCTTTCCCTTTTTTCTTGGCCATGGACACCACCAGGGATCCTCTTCGCCTCCCACGATCCTTTCCTGCGCCATGCGTCGCGTGTGCGACGGTCGAAGCCGCCATCGCTGCGCTTGTCGCCATCCCACGTGCACGCGATGCGCCACGACCTTGCAGGCGTGCCTCTCCAATCGAAATCCAAATAGTTGGAAGACCGTAGAAGGAAAGAAAGGAAAAAGAACCGGGTTCGACCCACCGTGTGCCCAGGCGATCCGGACGGTCCTGTTAGAAGATGGTTTTCCGGTCGACTGTAATGAGTACAGTTCCTGCAGGGAAACACAGATTTTTGGACTGGGAGAGGGTTTGTCCAGTGTCGTGTGAGCACGTAGCTCCTCCTGGACTTCCGTTGATGTTGCAAACCTGT
>JBBULP010000242.1:0-17336 GCA_038048775.1 Picocystis salinarum | reverse complement strand
GTGGGGGGTGGGAAGGGTGGCGAGTCCCCGAGATGGTCTCGCACGGGTGGTGGTCGGACGAGGGGGGACGGGCGGAGGTGATCCTCCTCTGCGCCAACAGGAAACCAATCCGCAGCTTTGTGGGTGGACGTTCGGCTGGATAACGCGGGTTGGGAACGTCGATTGCAGAGGAAGGGGACGTGTCCCCCGAGGAGAAACGATCGAGATCTCTGCAGAGATCTCGACGGTCTCATCGCGTCCTTTCGGGGTATCTTCGTTCCCATCGTTTCCAGCCCTGCCACGAGGGGAAGATCCACAACGGCTTGAACCGTAGAGATCGAGGTCCCGAACAAACCGGATCGTCCCCCTTTCAACCGAAGCTCGAACCCGATCGACCTCGGTTTCGAACCCGATCGACGTTCCCAACGATCACGTGGTCGAGGCACCTGCCACCACGGTCTTGCAGTGAAAGAAAGGAGAGGCAGACGCAGCAATCCGACGCCACGTCGGACGAATCCGAAGGGAAAGGTGCGAGGCGATGCGAAACCACGTGCGTCTACTTCCACGCAACGTGGTGCCAACCTTGCAAGAAGTTCGAGCCCACCTATGATCGATTCCACGAGTACTTCCCGGAAGTGACGTTTCGCAAAGTCGACGTGGACCAGGAAGGGGAAGTCGCGGAACGATACGACGTCCAGCAACTCCCAACCTTTGTCATCCTGCAAAACGACGTCGTCGTCGAACAATGGAGTGGGCTCGCACACAAAAGACCCGCCCAGAAACTCACCAGGAAATTGAAGGGGGTCGTGGAAGGTGGTCCGGCCCAACGTGAAGCCCAGCGATGACCAGAACGAAGCTCGTGCCTCGGAAATACCGCGGCAAGCTATCCTCCTATCGCAGACACAACGAGGCAACGTCGTTCGACGATCTCTATGCACCGTCTTGCCACGGTCTGCGCCTTCCACCCCACGTTTGTTGTCTTTCATGCGACCCTGCCTTTGGTCCTTCCTGGTCCCTCTCCGGGAGTGCATTCCTGTATTTCCACGTGACAAAGACACGTGGTTTTTGGATGCATGATTGGATGGCACTAGCCTGCAGGGAATGGGAAAGACAGTGGGTTGTAAGAAGCTCGAACAAACGCCGTTCCGTTCCGCCGAGCCTATCCCATCATCCAAGGCAGGTGTTCGATGGCCTCCGTTCCCGACACGCTCCACAACACCGTCCATTTGCCTTGCCATCCACGTTGGCTGTGCTTTGTGTCCAGTGGAACCGCATCCACACGTGCATCCAGCTTCCATTCCTGCACGAACCAGCTTGTCCCATCCAGATTGGATGGGCTTCGCTGTCGGATCCGTGTCCACGTCGATTGGGCTCCGACGTCGGTCTGTCCTCCCTTTCCATTGGAAGGTCTTGAACCCGACAGTACCAGGAAGAAACCGGTTCGAGAAAGGGAGTTGAAAGGGACGTGTCGGGAATCGTCGAGCGAAAGGTTCGACGGCGATGGAGGAGATGCGCAGAGAAGAGCAGCCGAACGAAGCGGCGAAGCTCTCCCTCTTGCGCGAGAGGTACGCAGCAGGCGTGCAAGACACAGCTGGAACGCCTGCCATGGACGCATTGGCGCAACGGCCACGACCTGGAGAACCTTGGCGATGGTTGGACCCAGCGACCGGACTGGACGCGCTCTGGAGGTGCGTTCGACACGCACGTGAATCGCGTGCGTGGACCGTTCTACGTTCGCACGTGATCGAAGGACGAAGCTGACGCTCGTTGCACCACGTGCGCGGCCGACCGATGGAACGTTCGTCCTGGGTGCACGGGCTTGTCCACACCTGCAGCGGCGAAGGGACGGAACTGCAGAGCCTACCTCACGTGCACGAATCGAATCTGCTGGACGAAGTGGACGTGGAATCGTTGCGTCGCATCGCCGAAGTTCCCATGGACGATTTGGAATCGCAGCTGGATCGCGGGAAGCTGCTTTGGACGCGTCCCAAGGCGTCTTCGTCTGCGCCAGGCAAGGCGTCGACGACCGCCGAAGGGACGGTTCCGCCGCGTCGCGAGCGTCGCGAACGCACCAAACGCAAGGCCATGGACTTGTGACGCTCGTCGTCCGCCGCGCCATGGCGCGACGTGCGTCGAAACGGTGCGACGACGTGCGCCATGCCCACGCCGGACCTAACCCTTCGCTTAACTCGCGCCTCTCCCTCGAATCCCTCTCGCCTTTTGCAGTAAACTCGACGTAAATCGAGGGGTTCATGGCCGCGGCACCGCGTCGGCATTCCGCGGCGGTTATGGCGCGCACAGGCGCCTTGCACGCGCACCGCACGTCCAACGGCATCCGCACGCCGCCAGTGGTCGACTCGCAGAAGCACCTGCGCCGCGCATGTGCGGCCGTGCGGCTGGCTTCGCGGCTGTGCGCCGACGCCCAACGACGGTTGGATCCGGACGATGCCGCAGCCAAAGGCGACGCATCGCCAGTGACGGTGGCAGATTACGCGGCACAAGCCATCGTCAGCCATGCTTTGCGAGACGAGGACGGCAGATTGCCGAACATGGTGGCGGAAGAAGCCGCAGACGAACTGCGCAAGAGCACGGAAGAAGCCAAAAGGTTGAGGAGCCGCGTGGCGGCGCTGGTGAACGAGACCCTGGCCGCCTTTCCCGACACCAAGGATCAAATTCTCAGCGAAGAGGAAGTGATGGATGCCATCGATGCTGGTGCGGCGACCGGCGGACCCAAAGGTGCCTTTTGGGTGCTCGATCCCAT
The DNA here is from genome assembly GCA_038048775.1 of Picocystis salinarum. Classification (NCBI taxonomy): domain Eukaryota; kingdom Viridiplantae; phylum Chlorophyta; class Picocystophyceae; order Picocystales; family Picocystaceae; genus Picocystis; species Picocystis salinarum. The sequence goes on along the minus strand of JBBULP010000242.1, from coordinate 14,596 downwards.
CGACGGAACAAGGGGGTTCGTGGGCATGAGACAGTACTCCGTGTGTCTAGCCAGGCTGCAAGATGGAAAGCTGGAAATTGGAGTCCTGGGATGTCCCAATCTACCAACCAGAGCCTTGGAAGATGGAGACGGAGACGTAGATGCAGCCGTGCGTGATCAAGGGGAACTTGGGTGCTTGTTTGCGGCCGCGAAAGGCTGGGGGGCCAGAGTGGGACCGCTGTTCGATGGTGACGTGGTGCCAAGTGGACCTCCCTTGCATCTGGGTGCAAATGGTAAGGCAGAAGCTTCGCCCAGGTTTATGGAGTCTTTCGAAACACGACATTCTAGGCACGAAGTCAGTGCTGCAGTGGCCCAAAAGCTAGGCGTCGAACGACCCTCCTTGAAGCTTGATAGCCAGTGCAAATACGGAGCCCTTGCAAGAGGAGACGCACCCATGTTCATGCGGTTTCCCCCGAAAGGTTACAAGGAGAAGATATGGGACCACGCAGCAGGGGCAATCATTGTGGAGGAAGCAGGAGGGGTTGTCAGCGATGCTCGAGGCAATTCTTTGGACTTCTCCGCAGGCCGCCTCCTGGAGGTGGAAGAGGGTATTATTGCAGCAACTCCAGACATGCACAGGAAGTTGGTAGATGCTGTGCAATCTGTTCTTTTGAAATAAATACCTTGTTTGGTAAGCACCTTCCTCCTACTCACGCTCCGGCTGCCCAGCTCATCTTACAAATTGCTCAAAATGTGACCGAATAGGCTTTCATGAAAGATATACGCCAGGGATTCTCCATCCTAGCGTGATTTATTTCAAATTATCTGCGGACCGGTAAAGGCGAACCTATGGTTGTCTCTATACCAGGCTCCACCACAGCACGCACCTTGGCCGATGCCCCGCCACCCCCGTTCATGGAGGGAACCCTTGCCACCACTTCTGAAGGAACTTGATCCAGAACTTTCAGTGCTTCCTTGACAACCTTCAAGCCCATCTTACAGCGCTGCCGGCGCTGGGCCATGTCTTCGCGTTCCTTCATGATCTCATCAAACAGCTCTTCCCTGTACAGAGTGCGAATTAAGAACTGCTGCAAGCCGCTTTGAACCCTGTTGACCAGAAAGTTCATGATGGATTTGGGCGTGAGGTCCTGCAGGTTGTGCTTTACAATATTGAAGTAAGAAGTGACAAGGGAGCGAGTGATTTCAACTTCTACCCTCTCACGCTCACTCTTGGGGCCTGTTACACGTAGCGTCTGCGGTGGCTCGGGTAGTGAAACTGCCTTTCGTTTCGACGTATTGCTCGTCATCCCCAAAGCCTCCTTGGCAGCAGACATCCAACCAGTGGGTGACTTGGGTGGCGTGCCCGCGCTGCTGCCATCTTGGCCATGGGCAATTTCTTCTACGTGTTTGGCTGCTTGCACATAGTCATAGTTGTCTTCATCGGAAGCATACCTTGGATTTGGAAGATGCTCTGGCACAAAACCCATCCTATCCTGGTGGTGTCTAAGCACAGTCTTAAGCGCGGATGTCCCTGCCAGGAACTGTGGGTGCTGCGTGTTGATGTATGCTAGTTCACAAGCTATCTGATCTGATATCATCTTTTGAGAGGGGATGGCCCCATCAGCCAAGAAAGCATCCGTAGCATTGAGCAAGCGCTTCTCCAGAGTCGGAAAACGACCGGCAGTTGGTGGGACACATGCCCGGCAGAGAGAAATAAGTTCTTCGTGAACAAACCTGGAACACTGCAGGCACGGCTCTTTCAACCTTGCAATCTGCTGCCTGACCAACAGCTCGAAGGGGGCCTCTGGTATCAGCAAAGACCCTTTTACACCTGAACTATTTTGGACCACCGTTCGAACCGCTTCGTCTGTCAGTTGGTCTGTGGGGTCCACCGTATCAAGTGTAGGAACGAAGATGTCTTGGAAGATGTGGTGGATGCGAGCCCCTCCGCTGAGTTCACTGTCTGGTAAGTCTGTGCTTCTTCCGTCTAAGCTTGCCTGGATGCCTTCGCTGAACTGGGTCAAGATCTGGAGCAGCATGGCTCCTTGGCCAGCTTTCGTGTCAGGTTGTGCCTCACCAAGGGCCATCAGCTCCTTGGCTAATTTCTCCGCCTGTTTGGACAAATGCGCTCGGAGCTCCGGGATAGAAGCCTTTATGTGCTGTCCTAGTATATGGTGCAGCACCATGGATAGCCTTGGAGTGCCGCAAATCTGAGAAATGTCATTGTACATGCTATTTGTGCTAAAGAACTGTTCCTCCTTAAGCAAGGCGTCTCGGACAGTCTTGGACTGGTTGATGTCATCTTGAGATCGGTTCACCACTCCAATGTAGCCCAGATGCAATGGATACACTTCTCCTGTGAGGTACTTCTTCGCATCTGTCCCCTTGTCCATGATATCTAGTTTGGTGATCACACCAATCGTTCTGTAACCATCTGGATCCACACTCCTCGCAAAATGGAGCGCATCGCTGTTGGCAAGGTCCGAATTCGCTGGGGATACAGCAAGAATGATGCAAGTGGGGCATTTGATATAGCTATGTATCATATCCTTGACCATCTGCTCAATGTTGTCCGGTTGATCTCCCACTGGCACTTTGGTGATACCAGGAAGATCTACGAGGGTCATGGTGAGTACATTTGGGCTGTAGATTTTGAGTCTGATTTGTTTTTCGGAGATTCCTTTGTTGTTTCCCACTTCTCGGTCGGTTTCCGCTTGAATCTCATCGCAGATGGAGCTGAATTCATAGAACTTTTGTCCAGGCAGGTGTAGGAATTCTCCCCATTCTGTGGGGGACCCTTGCGCAGCTGGGACGTTGACTAGCTGCAACACCAGTGGCCTTCGTGTGCAGATGTCTGGCCCCCTAGGCAGGAAGTCCCTTCCGACGAGTGATTCGAGCACGCTTGACTTTCCGCTGCTTTGGGATCCAACAACTGCAATCTGTGGCAATTCGATCTGCAAGTCTGCTGCAGTTCCTCCCACCTGACGATCGCAGTTTTCTCACAGGTCAGCATCCTTCCAACGTTCCAACGCCTAGGTTCTCCCATCCTTCCTCCTCACCTGTGCAAAGATGTCTTGGAGCCTGTTCACGAGTGGTATGAGGGTGCATCCAAGGCTGTAGTTTCGGCTGGAGGCCGCATACGCTTCCGGTGGTGGCGCTGGTGCGGTCCGTTTCGCGACCGGGACGCCGTTCGGACTTCGCAGAGGGTTGGGCGACTGGTTCTCGTGGCTGTGGCGCGACATGGCCGTCGCACGACAGCGCCGTTGCTTCGCTCGTGCGAAGACGACCGTTTCGACAGCCACCGAAAGTGGAACGGTCGAATCGGGATTCGAATCCAGCTGACACCCTGGGATTCGTACCGCACCGGTGCGTAGGAACGATACCAACGGCAAATACCGCAGAGGATTTGAATTGTACATGACCGGTGGTCCTCGGCGGGTATGGGACATGGGTGGTGGCAACGGAACGGGGTGAGACGTTGCAACGCCAGTCAACCTATGAAGCCCGGACAGATCCCCCGAAGAAGGAGTCCTCTGCGGATATGGGCTCGTGGATGTCGGAAGTCCTTTCGAATAGGCCCTCGGGAGAAAACTTTGTCTAGGCCTGCAGAGGATGTTGCTGGAGGAGCCGCCGTTGCCTTGGAGAAAAGAACCAAGACATTTCATCCGAAGTCGAGCAAGAACAGATCCTAGATAGATGTTTGTCCACGCATTCCAAATGGTTTTGAAGAGCAAGAAGTCTAACCTTGATCTTGAAAACCCAGCACAATATGCTCCGTTGGAAGATGCGACGGAACTCTTGTGGCTTTCATTCTAATTTACCTAATTCAAACGTGCCCAAACTCGTTGGAAATGAAACAAAGATGTCGTGGTACCAATTGGGCACGACCCTCCGAATGCACTAGTTAACCAAACTCTCCGTAGCAGAGGGTGAATGGAGGAGAAGTTGTAGGAATGTTGCAGCGTTTTGAAAGCAATTATCGCCACTTAAGTAGGAAGGAATGAGATGGCTGTGATGGGTTGAGAGAGGCCGATATCCGAATGAACCCCTCGAAAGGCATCCACGCCCCCGCATCGGAAGTCGGCTCCGATAGACCTTCCGTCTCTTGGAATAACATCGTGAAGGTAATCAAGACAAGGGAATCCCTCGAAACATCGGTCCGCGGCAAGATACATCTACACCACTAGTGTCCGAACAACTCTTTTATGCTTGGGGACAAATAAAACGCTGAAGTACGCAAAGCGCACTCTCCTAGCCTACCTCGCTTCACCAAGCACGTCTTTTGTTGGAATGCATTACACAGAACATCGATTTGAAGTTCCAAGACAAGGCCTCTCCTTTTGGAAGAGTTATGGTGATAAATGGTGAACTACCAACATGGGAACATGATTCGCACACAACTTCATTCTCTTCTCCACAATTCTCAAGCGTAGAAGACAAGGGCTACTCTTGGTCATGAGATTGAGAGCATAGAGAGATCGAGGGAATATCGACAACTTGGGGTCAAAGAGGATTTCTTTCTTCTTCGTTTAAAGTACGGTCCCGGAAGATTCGTTTAATATGCGCTTGAACCTCTCATAGTTCGCTGCTCTATGTGAAATGAAGAATACCGCAAGAATTCTAGATGTTGGAGCACGGAAGGCCCACTTGAAGTGGTGTTTCTTCTCCGATTTGTCCAAGATGCTAGCCTTCCAAGGTTCCACACCGAAGTGCTTCCCGATAGAAGGTGGGTGAATGGTCTCCAAACACAGCATTGCACTCTACTCTTCTTGCACGAGTGAATTGCGCAATGCATGGTGGATTAGTTGCTTCAGCGGGGCAGCGTGTCGGAGACCTCTACGAGATAGTTTTATTGTTGGAGATCAATTGATGATCTACTTGGCAAAAAATTGGAGACCACTGGACCATTTCAAGAGAAAATCATGCGAACGTGACAGGGCTAGCTCCAGGAGGGCCCCGGCCTCGAGGTGGAGTGGGCGGACGCTGCTCATTCAGCTCCTGCATCCACGTATCAGTAGTCGGGCGCACACCACCAAGCTGCACCCCTGCATCTTGAGAACTCACGAGCCCGTCCTCAACATCTACAACATCTTGCACTGGAACAGAGACCTGTGTAGGGGGCAGTGGATGGATGAGCTTGGGCACAAGAGTCAAGTCCCTGCCAAGAACAAGAATAGCACCGGCATTATTCGCTGTGCCACAGTAGTTGGTAGCAGAAAACAAGGTTATTAGATGGCCCTGCGCAAATCTCTCAAATCCATCCATCACGCACTCATGCGCACGAACAATCATTTGAATATTATTCTGCTGGCAGAAATCCCTCACTCGGTCCGGACCAAAAGTGACAAGGCCAGGACCACGAGGGCTGGGCTGAAGTCCTTCCACGCCATCATTGAGGGTGGGATCAGACCAAAGAAGATCCATCAGGACCACACCCCCTTCCTCCATGGTAAGGGGTCGTTTCAAGTCAGCAATCTGTTGCACATTTAGAATAGACCGACCAATCCCCCCATGCATGCACAGTATCTTGTCTTCTATTGTAGCTGCTAACGGCATCCAGTTGAATACCTCGTTGATTTTCAGCCAAGATCTGTGCCCACTCTCCTCTCCTATTCTCCGCAAGCATTCATCTCTAAAACCAAACAATGCATTGATATCTACTGCTTCATGGTTACCGCGGATCAAGTGCACGTTGTTTGGATGCTCCACCTTCAATGCAAGAAGGAGACAAATGGTCTCCAATGAATGCATGCCTCTATCAACATAATCTCCCAAAAACAAGTAGTCAATATACGTGATATCCCCAGTTGTCGAAGGGCTTCCATACTCGCTGAATAGCCGCATCAAATCACCAAACTGACCGTGCAGATCGCCAAATATCTTCATAGGAGCATGGAGCTTCAAGAGAGAGGATTCATCTTTGAATATCTCAATCGCTTGATCACATAGCTGAGCAATCTCTGGTTCGTGCAAAAAGAAACGATAGTCCATGCTTGGAGCCCAATCTCGAGGCCGTAGCAGCTCTCTGATCACTACCTTGTGGAGGCCTCTCTGTGAAGTGCTTTGCTGGAGCAGTGGGGACCTCTTCTCTGCAGATCCAAAACTCACTCTTTTACCTTCGTTCTCAAACCGATCAATAGACAGCTGATGCATCAGGCCATCAGACTTGGCGTCTCTATGCACCACAACAGCACGATGATAGAGCGTTACGTTCTGGGAACTCAAATTTCGAGGGCTAAGACCCTCACGTGCCATGAAGCGATGAAGTTGGTTACGTTGCGTGGCTGCCTCTGTCCTTGGAGCAACCCCGGCATGCAAGGTTGGGTCGAATCCTTCTGCATGGTCCTCTTGACCCCCAGCATACTGGACTCCCATCGCATCCCGCGCTGCATTCACATTGAGCGCTGCCATTGCCTCTTGCTTTGAGGCCTCAAGGAGGACTGTGGACCCTTCATCTAGGGGTATCTGTCTCTTCGCAAGCTTCCTCCAGTTCCGCCATGGTGCCACTTCTAAGGCAGCTATGTCATCAGGAGTCACACCCTTGGTACCCTTAGCAACGAGCATGTCATCGAGCAGTGCTGTGCCCCTCAGCCCCCCATAGATAAAGACGTAATCGCCAACAGAACAGGCAGCATGACGACACCTCCTTGAATGCTGCTCGGGAGTTTCCTCCGGCAGTAGCCAAGCACCTATTGCTGTATCTAACACTGCTACTGATAGACTTTCATCCACCATTCTTCCGCTGCCCAGCGTACCACCAGTCACGTACAAGCGAGATCCTGCGAAGGCACAAGTATTTTGGTACCTAGGAGTGAGGGCTTGCCCGGGAGCTTCGGCCCATTCCCACCTCCCATCCCTGTGCCGAACCAAGCCAAATGTACCACTTAGGGGGCGATTGCTCGCATTACGACCACCATGCAGCAAGAGTAGGCCATCAGAGCGAGAGCAGGTAGACGCGTACATGATTGGCGGCGGGCACGCGCCTGCAGGTTCGATCTTCGTCCATCTGTATGGTTTGTCCGCAGTGTCTAGGGCCCACACATCACCCATCACTTGTTTCCCGTTATTCCCTCCGATAACAACCAGGAACCTATGCGCAACAAGGGACATTGAGTGCGCATATCTTGGACCTGGGCCATCCCCTTGCACTTCCACTTTATGCCACTTCGGCTGGTTTGGGTTGGTGGTGAAATCCAGAACGCAGAGTTCTCCGGAGGCCAGACCATCAGGTCCAATACCTCCAAACACAACCATCATCTTTCCAACCGCCACCGCCGCATGAGCGGCTCGTGGTGTCGGCTTGTCTCCGGTACACTCCAACTTGGACCACGCACCAGATGCCACTTCAAAGGCGTGGACCACATCCGTTGCGCCAGAAAGTCTCGCACCTGGAATTTTCGAATGTCAGCCCTTTTCATCTGCATGGAGCACATCTCCTGGTAAGTCGAACTCGTCGTTGACGTACCTCCATGGGACGAAGATCCTCCCCGAGCTTGTCGAGGTGTGGGACTCCCTGGCGAGACCGCATCGTACATCCTCGTGGGGAGACCATCCAGAGCCGTTGCACCTCCTACCCGTCGCCACGTGGACATCCATCTGGTCAGCATTCGAAGCACACGTTGTAGCTGCGTCGGCGCTGTCCTTCGACGTGCTTCGTTTCCTGCGTCGGTGGATCGGTTTCGTCCACGTTCGTTTCTCGTGTCGAAACGGTTCGCAGCTCCATCCGTTCGCTTCGTCCATCGCCGCATCGCATCGTCTCGTCCCACGCACCGAAGAGCACGAGCGTAGCATCCGCCGAAGTGCTTCCCGCGAGCGTGGTGAGCGTGTGTCCGCAACGCGGTCCAGGTGGATATCCTTCGAACGGGAACGGTCTGGGCCTGGCAACCTCTCGTGCGCCGCCGTGGTTGTCCGCCATGGCACGTGCACGCTTCCACAGACCTCCTACCGTCCGTTCGAAGCAGACGTGTGCCGCAGCACGCGTTGGCGCGTGTCGCACACGTGCGCTTGTCGCGAAATGCCAAAGCACGAATGGCCACGGCCGCCCACCACCGAGATCTCGATGAAGGTTGGAGAAAGATCGCGATACGAATCGAGATCTCGTGCAAGATCTCGAACGAAGGGCGCGTGTCCGGGGGACGTCGACGTGCCGAAAGGGCGGGTGGACCGTCGGATCGAGCGAGGAGGTGTCACGTGGGTGGCAGATGCCGATCGGACGGTGGATGTCCCGGCTGGCGCGTCGTCCCCCGGGAGGATCCACGGCTGGGAGGGGGGCATCGATCCAGCCCCACCGCATCGGACGGTGCAGAATGGATGTGGGCAGGGCGGGGTAGACCCATGACGCCATCGAAGGGACGCCGATGAGGACGACACACAGCCTGGCAGAGGTTGTATTCGTATCACGTGACACAACGAGCTGTACGGTGATTGGTCGAAGCAACAAAGCGAAAGAAGCGGTGTTCCCGACGTGCTTGCAGGAAACAAAGCGCCGGAAACGACGGCATGGGGTGGCTGCTTGCCATGCGTGCGACCATCGGACGTGTAACATGCAGCAGGAAGACGGAAAACATCGAGAGATCGAGGTACCGGTCGCTCGTTTCGGATCCGTCATACGGACGCCTTGCTGCCGATGGTGATCTCGCTCTGCTGTCTGTTTTCCCTCGCTCAACGTGTTGCACCATCCGGACAGCGCGTGCATGGTGACGGGCCCGTGTGCGCAATTCAAGTGTTTGAAACGTCCTCCTGGACGTCCAGCGACACGCAATGCCGGACGCAACCGCCACCTGTCCCCAAATCCAGGGTCTGTCCAGGCCCACCTCATTTGTCTTCTCCCGTTCGAATCCACGTCGCCAGAAGCGTCTCTCGCTTCCACTCCACGTGCCAGACCACCGTCCTGCACTCGCTTGCTTGCTCATCGGCATCCCAGCTGGCAGATCCGGTTGGATCGAGCCCACCAGACCGGTGTGGACCCTTGGTTAACACGGTCGACTTAACTGCCCTCTCAACTGGATCCGGGTGGGACGAAGTTTACGACCGAGTTAACCGACGCTCAGGACGTGGCTGAAGTCGAGGTGCGCCAAGCGCGTGATGGACAGCTGCACGCGACCGCTCCGCGATCGGTTTCAGAGCGACGGAAGATGGAGCCGAACGGCAGAAGACCAGGTGGAGCTGGAAGACATCGTGGTGGACATCCTGGAGGAGTTCCAAGGCAAAACGGTGAGGGAAAAGGACGAGGCCCGAGAAAGCAGCGTCCAACTCAGGAAGGAATGGAAAACTGACGCCTCGACGACGCAGGAAGAGGAAAAGCGTGAAATGGTGCGACTGAAGAGAAATTTGCACGTGAATCACTTGCACAGAGCACTGGGAAGACTTCCCAAGTCCTTTCGATCGCTGGATGCGAGTCGAGTCTGGATTGTCTATTGGTCGGTACATGGCCTCTCGTGTCTGGAAGCCGAGCTTACACCGCCAGGGATGGACGAAGACATGTTCGTAGATTTTATACGACGTTGTCAGCATCCGAATGGAGGAATTGCTGGCTGTCCGGGCCATTTGCCTCATCTGGCTGCTTCTTATGCTGGCGTGGCTGCCCTGATTACCATAGGCACCGAATCTGCACTTGCATGCGTGGACCGCAAGAAGATGGAACGGTTTCTGCTGTCCATGTGCAGAGATCCGTCCGTTGGAGGAGGGGCCACCATGCACGAGGGAGGCGAGATCGACATTCGAGGGGTGTATGCGATGCTGGCAATCGCACATATGTTGGGCCTGGATAAACGCCCATTCTTGGAGCGAGGCATTGTGGATTTCGTTCAAAACTGCCAAACCTTTGATGGCGGTATCGCTGCCGAACCTACTTGCGAAGCGCATGGTGGGTACACTTACTGTGGACTTGCGGCTTTGGCACTTGTAGGCAAGATCGACGCGTTAGACCTGCCCCGCTTGGTGCATTGGTTGGTTCACAGGCAAGATGGGCTTTCGGGTGGTTTTCAAGGGCGCACGGAAAAGTTGGTGGATGGGTGTTATTCGTGGTGGCAAGGGGCTTCGTTTTCCATCTTGCAGGAGCATTTCGCGGAGTACCTCGCACAGACACGCGTGCCCACCTGTTATGCTGGAGGGCTCGACGGTGACGCTTCGCCCCCCGCTCAGGGGGAGGGTGCAGAGTGTTCTGTGGCATCCATGTTTCCCACAGAGTATGCGCTTGATGCGACAACATCTGCCTCCAGACCTGTGCAGGCTCCGGAGCGTCCTTCGCAACCGGGTGAGGGATTTTTCCTGTACAATCCATTGGCTCAGCAGGCTTGGAGCTTGATTTGTTGCCAGGATGGGGAAAGCGGTGGTTTGAAGGACAAGCCAGGTGTTCCTCCGGACTTTTACCACACGTGTTACAACTTGGCCGGCATTGCTGCGGCTCAGCACGTGTATCGCACGCAGGCATTGGGCGGGGACACCAACCTACTCCCTCGGGTGGATCCCACGACGTGTGTTCTGCAGGATCGCTTGCAGGCGGCCTTGCACCACTTCCACCACCACTTGTGAATGTAACGGCACCGCAACCACGAGGAACGTCCCGTGTTTCTGTCCCATGCAAAGACGCGCTTCGCACCGTGGAACTCCAACCGTCGCGCCTCCCCTCTCCCGAAGCTCTCGATCCGGGCCGTCCAGATCTCGATGGCGACATCGAGATCTTTTGGCGAGGTATCGATGGGAAGTCGATGCGACGACACACGTTCGAACGCGTTCGGCGCATTTTCCATCCGCACCGCGCCATTTTCACGTCGTCTAGCTTCGCATTGGAGGACGTGCTGCAGATGATGCGCAACACACGAAAGATCGTGCGACCCGTGGAGAAGGAGGACGCTTCGGACGAGGCCAAATCGAAGCTCTCTGGCCGGAACGTGGACTCAGAAACGCGAAGTTGGGACGGAGGAAGTGCGCACGACGGATCGAAAGGATGGACATACGCGGCTGAAAGCAAGCCGGTGTGGTTTCTGGAAGATGTGGGACACGTGCCTCGTGCGATGCAGCGTTCACGAGACGGAACGTGCGTGCTTGTGGGGTTCGAAGGAGATCCAACCAAGATCTGTGCGTACAAGCGAGAAGACGGATGCAAAGAAATGGAATGGAACGGAGGGGACAAAGGCTCTGTTCTTGCGATTCAGGAGAGAGTGGACGGATGCGTGTGGGCATGCACGGAAAGCTTGACCTTGCTCCGATGGCGGAGGAATAGACAGGATCCAGAGCAAGTGATAAATCTCCATCCTGATGCCCAAAAGCAGCCCCAGGAAGAGATCGTGCCAAAGGACCAGATGCGACGATACATGCCATGGGAACTGGAAGAAAAAATCTTCGTTCAGTGGGAAGAAGGGTATCCCATCCATGTTTCCATCCATTGCGTTGTGGTCCGAAAGAAGTCCAAGTCACTCCCCTGTTGGGCGGCCAGTTTTTCCAGAGAGGGACACATGCTAGCATGCGCAGAGCCTGGAAACGAGCGGCCTCGCGTGTTAGTTTTTGATCTACCAAGTGCCAAGCTACAACAAAGCATCGAGGGACACGAAAAGGGTATTCTGTCTTTTGCTTGGCATCCACTCCAGAGCAGCATCCTCCTATCAGGATCCTACGACGGCACCATACGCATGTGGGATTTGAAGGCAGCTAAGTGCTTAAAAATATTCAGGGGCCATGCTGGCGGAGTTCGTACCATCTCTGTTGATGAAACCGCTACATTCATGTATTCTGGTTCCAGCGATCATACTCTCAAGATGTGGGACCTCAAGCTGCAAGCATGTCTTCGATCCTTTCAAGGAGGGCACCCTTCCGCCGTGCTGGACACCAAGCTCCATAGCGGTGGAGATTTTCTCTACTCTTGCGGTGGCGGACCTCTAGGTGGTGCATGCATCATGTTGTGGGAAACAAAAGGGCTGCATTTCACAGATTCAGGCAAGCTCGTTTCCTCCTGGATTCAAATAAACCCCAGTAAGGCTGGTGCAGTGACAGCAATGGACTTGTGCGAGGAAAATCAAGATTTCTTAGTGACTGGTGCTACTGACAAATCATTGGCCTGCTGGAGGGTTGTGCGTTGGAAGGCCTCCAGAAATGCAAGCTTTGGGAAGGGCTTCCTGGCTTAAGTGGTGGAGTAAGGGCGCCCTTCATGGCAAAATGGTGGAAGCTTTCCCCTGCCTATTCCCATTCGAAAGTCAAGATGCTTTCGAGGAATTGCCCAAAGATACGGTTGTCTTCTTCTGGAACCAATTGTGGCATTGTTTGAGTTACAAACTGTTGCAACGCCGTTAGGTTTGCAACAGCCTTTGGTTTCCAGAAGTTTACCCCCTCTTTCTGTACGATGGGACACATCAGCTTGAGAAGTTTGTCCTTGGCCGTGTCATCCATAAGCGCTGGATTGAAATGGGACAAGCTACTCACAATCTTAAAGAGGAAAAGGCTTTGGAGTAAGATACATGTACGTTCCAAAACATAGGCTTTGGCTGCATCTTTGCTCAGACTGTCAGGGATGGTGGGTACCACCGCATTCCAGAGTACGTTTCCGTTGTACTTTGCCTGCTGGCTGACGGGTTCAATTTTTTCCCACTGAATCCCTCCTTTGTTCACATGATGGAGCTTAAAAGCCTCGTCTCCGCACCATATCCCTCGAAAGATTTCATTTGGTAAAGAAAGTGCATATGCAAGGGATGGAGCAGACCCTTCCATGACCAGGTGTGTACAGTTGCTATCTTCGGCTAGAATATCAACTACTCTAAGTGCGTCTAGAACAAGGAAGCGGAACGACTGGTTGTTCAGCAGCCTCTGGTGCCTGGGTATCTCTAATGTTAGATTGCATCTCCTAACCGCCTCCTCCGTTGCGGCCAATAATAGACTTGAACGCTTGTCTTCTCCATTCCTCCCAGCAAACATCTCGTCCAAAAAGGAGGGAGACTCATATTCGGACAATGTGTGAAAAAGAAGGTACGACCAGTCCACCACTCTATGCACAGGACTAGGAATGTTGTGATCCCAACCCATCCTTTGACAAGCTGCCTCAATACCTACTACTCCTTCATAGATCAAGCGCATGCTGGGCATCAGAATAGGGTCGGTCACCTTCATAAGGAACCCATAAAATTCCGGAACAGCTACAAGGTTTCCCAAAGGCTCAATAGCTATCTCAGCGGACACGCACAGCTCTTTAAGGTGCATCGTTTTGTACTGTGTCTGGAGCAACTGTGCGATGGCTTTGACAATGCCAGTGGTGGCATCGAACGCTGCCATTACAAACATTTTGCTGCAGGGATGCCTCAGAAGCATCGATCCCGTGTGTTCCCAATTGAAACCGAACGTCTCGTGATGATAAGCAACGGAAATGAGCGCAAGTGATCCCGCCACCACTTTTGCTTCTAGGCATGCCTCATCGACTCGTCCAACTTGGACTGTGGTGTCCACGGACATGCTGGGCGATGCGTACTCGAGCAGTATGTGCACGATTAGGTCTACGAGCAATCCATTCCATTCTTTGTCCCGATACATGATCTGTTTGATTTTCGGCCGATAGGGTGCAGTGACGAAGAGCTTCCGGACCAGGAGGAGCCCTTTTTCGAGGTGTTGCGTGCACGTGACCCCTTTGACGACGTGTCTTTCGGTGAGTGTTTGTTCCTGTTCGTTCTGCCACTTTCCACCCGGTTCTCCTGCCAACGAGCAAGCCATGAGATGCGTCGGCAACCGCCACAGCACTTGGCTTGCACTGGGCTGGTTCGTGAGCTGTTCGTGCACGAATTTGAGCTCGCCTTGCGGTCCCGCCACTCGCAGGCTCGTCAGCAGCACGTCCACGGAGGCGTTTCCCATCACCTCCACCACCTCGAACAGGCACACAGCGTTCGTGCGCTGCCGCTCCGCCTCTTCTTGCAGCAGTTTCTTCCGCTGTCTCGCCGACGCCATGCCGTCCCTTCTCACACCCTCGAAATGCAGGTCCAGCACTCTCCCACCCATCTTGGGAGTTTCTTCCTTGGACACTGTCGCATGGCCAGAACAAAGGAGGCCATGGCGCACGATGGAAGCTTCGACCGTCGTGCCGTCGACGACGACGAGGATGGCGGATCCGTGGATGCGATCCGAGCGGCGTGGACGACGATGAAACGTCGTCCGATGCGTGGAGGAGTACGGCGCGGGCGCGGGTGAAACTATCGGATGTCCACGTCCAGTCACGCGCTTCGAGACGTCAAGCCATCCGTCCGTCGACAAATAGCGACCTTGCGATGATGCGAAGAGGACGAAGATCCCCTTGGAAGGCAAAGACAAGAAGCGCACAAGATGGTTCCATTTGTAACCGACCTGCTCCACGCTTCCTAGGACAAACGGTTCGCGTGCATTGCTAAACAGAGAGCAAACAGGTGTCCACAACATAGCAATGGGAAGCGCGGAAGGAGATGGACGTCCACGCCAACACAATGCCATGGCGGATGGCACGTGCTTGGTCGGCTTGATGCGTGAACCGTGGTTGTCCCATATTAGACTTGCGTCCGTGGTTGAATGGTTCGACACACGAACTCTTGGTGATGAGGGTCTTCGCGGAAGATGGTCGCCTTTCCCCGTGTTTGGGGCTCCTTCTTCTCTCTCTCTTTCTCGACGGGCG
>JBBULP010000238.1:0-12728 GCA_038048775.1 Picocystis salinarum | reverse complement strand
ACCCTACAGTTCTGCTTCGTCTTAAAGGTCCTCACCGAGACGTAGCAGGTTTTTTACCCAAGTTCATATTGTGACGAGGCACGGGTCGTCACAAAGGTACTTGCGAATTGGATCCCTACCAAGAGAATCCATCTTTCTCTTAACATTTTGTAACTCGGATTCCAAAATCCCCTAGAGATCGACCGTTTTCGGAACGATTCGTTACAAAATGTTGATTTACGGGTGGATGAAATCGATCCCTTTTCGCCATCAAAAGGACTCCTTTCATATTGTCCGGTTTTTCAGCGGTCGATGGCACAACTTTTTGTAACGAAATCGTTACAAAAAAGAATGTCGATTGAATAAGGGAAAGATCTAGAGGAAATATCGAAAAGGTATCGATGGATGGGTCCAATCGAGGAACGAACGAGGACGTCGACTCGCGGATGACGATGGACGTGTGACCATCCACATGGAGGATTCCACATAGCGAGTTATGTACGCCGAAAACATTCTTAAACCACATGGCGGTGGTTTTTACCCACAGTAAAGCGTCCAAAACATCGTGAACATCGTTGGGAAACCAAAGAACCAATTTCTTACCGATTTGCAACGGATGCAAGATGCGTCTTCCGGGAAACTAGTGGATTTATTTGACAAGAGTTTCTGAAACTTGATATTTGGTACAAATTATGAACGTTTCGTGCTCGAAGAAGCCGTCATGGGGCCCACAAACCCCCTTGCGACGGCTTGCATCAATGGCACAAAACCCCCAAAAAAATTGGACACTCGGTCGTCAAATCAGTAAAGAACTACTCAAGGCCATCTCAAAATCCGAATCGCGATCCCTTTCCATGTTGCGATCGATCGACATGCGTTCGACAACGTTCCATGTATTCGCCTTCGTCCCTCCTCCCTTGGTCGCAATCGCCTTCGAAAATGGGCACTCTGATCGAGATCTCCCTCCCCATTTCGATCGCTATTTCCGCGAGAGATCTCGATCCAGCTGTTTGTAACGATATTGTTACAAAAACTTAAGGCACTACCCTTTTTTAGTGTGCACCTTCGATGGTTTTAACCTACACGCAAGGGTTTCATGTGGACTACGGCAGGACTCGTCAATGACAAGAGCTTCCACCGCTATCCAATATTTTACGCGGGTCAAGGTAGCATAAGAGCATTTGCATCTCCCCCACGTATAAGGCAGTTTGGTAAGTTGCAACATAGATCAGATCTAACAAGAACGTGTCGACAATCGAGGCTATTGAGCTAATCAAACGATCAATGTCCGATCTTGTGGTCAAACAACTCTCCGCGAGACTTAAAGGAACTTCATTACAAAATTCAGGGTAGGTCTAGGTCACAATTTATGGATGTCAACATTGTCACATTGCAATTGAGAGGAGTCATTTTGGCTTCCCAAGCTAGACTCTTCTTTTCGAATGGCGCCCTTGTAATCATGAAAATACCAATAGAGAGAACATGAATGCGCTCCCCCGTGCCATATTAGGTAACGAGACTGGGATACAACTAAGGGAGGCACGCCTTTGTTTCCAACCCATTACGCCCGATCAATTTCTACTCGCACAACCGATACCAACAAAATGGAGAATTCATCCGACGACTGGCAAATTGGCACACAAAGAAGAAGCATGCACTTTGTATGACACATTTGGTCGATTGAAGTGAAGCAACTACAAAAGGTCTGTAAGAACATTCTACCCTCCATTTAACGACCTTCCTACACTTCGATTTTTTACTCTACTAGAAACAATGGTGTGGATGAATTGTCTAGACCTTTTGCACTAGCATCAACCAATTCTTCTTTGATGGAGCTACATCTACCAAAAGTGATAGCACTTGCAATAGGTGGTTAACCGAGAGATAGCACAACGCGAAAAATGATTGCTTCCGAAGATTTTGGATCAGAATTTGAAGAATGCTGGCCACACCATCTTGTATGAGCAAGTGTGGGCCTACCCTCAAAGATTTCATACAGCTTGTGGGATGGACAATTTGAATTTGATATTGCTATGAGAGTAAACATGTGTTGATCCAACAAACAATCAATTCGCAAGTACACACAACAAGTACCGCCTTCAATATCGCCCCTTTCTCTTTGTATATGCGGATGAAAGTCAATTTATTGCAACCCAAGCCATTTGAGGGTCCAGAGCTTGATGCCAAACTAAGTCTAACAGTGCCATTGGGGTATCGTTCTCGTTGGAAGCTAGGAGAATCTTTGACTCTTCTGCGCCAATGATTCTAGGAGCGACGAAAACACACTTCTTTGCTCTAACAAGTTTCAAAGGCCACAGGTGAGTCCACCATTATCCTCCTTTCAAAGCGCCCCGCAATAAGCAACTTTGAGGTATGAGCAAACGTTGACACAAGTATTTGACAAGGAGGACCATCATACCATACCTACACTTACACATGTGTAGGAGCTGTTGGTCCACTTCAAACCTTTGATTGTTCACGCTTGCAAGGGCATGTTTGCTAATTGGTAGATTTGAGCTCCCTTGTCTTAACACATAGATGTTTGGATGTAATTGTTTATTGAATCGTCTTGAGAGGAAACTCAGTAGTCAGTTTGAACTATTACTCAACACAAATACCATCACTGCTAGGGATCTAGCACAGTGGTAAAAGTACAATGTTCTTCAACGAATCCCTCTAAAATATCAATAGCCCCTCAGCAAGCAAAACAACCTCGTTAATTTCTCATCCATTGCAAGAACTATTATGATAGCTTTTTTGTTCAACATTGCTTTAGTGCTTTTGCTACTTTGACTGAATGGCCCAAAGCCATTTCAGTTTGTAAGAACCACCCCACCTCTAAATTGCATCATTTGGCAGGCAAGGTTGCTCTAGGATTCAAAAGGCTTCATTTCTACTTACAGTCCATGTCCGCCAAAGAGTCACAAGATGACAATGAAGCTTCAGCCATGTATGGACTCTTCATCTGAAAGAAAGCGTACTCCTTCTCAATTGTCTTAATGTCTGAAACAGATCTGGGCTTCCACCTATGTGGCTTCCTTTAACATCAATTGCGGCTGTCCATTGATGACCAGCTTTGGCGAGTAGATATGGCTGATATAAACAGAAAAAACCTTGAAATGTCACTTTGCTACTACGGTGGAGTTGATCAGAAGTACGCCAAGGTCGATTAGTATGATAAAGTGCATGCAGCATCTCTCTCTCAATCAGTTCAAGGGATTTTCTGAGAAGTGTCTGCATCACAAAAAGGTTGGCCCTCACCAGATCATTCGGAAGCATACGCTTTTCATCCTAAATATCAGCTCCATGAAACACGTAATACTTCGGTTGTTCACTCTAACTCTCATGCCAACTTCTTGAAGGGAAGGCGTGGCGCAATCTGGTGAAGGAATGCCCTTGCTTCATCAAATGTTAAAAATAAGAGCCATTGCTTTGAATTCAATTTAATGGTTGTAAGACTGCACCTAAAGCTGACAAAAATCTCCCATAAAACATCGCCACTTTGGGTTTGGAAGTGTCTACTTCTACGCAAAGGACAAAACCACCTTGACAGTGCGAATATACAACACTCCTAACTTGGATGAAGTAGCCTGGCAAAGCAAACTCCTCTCCAATCTAGTTTTGTCTCAAAGAAAGGACAAATACCGATGGTGTTCAGACATTTTGCATCCTTCAATTCCTTCCAACCATAGTGTGAAAGAAGGGTTTCAACACTACACAAACCTTGAAAGCCATGTTATGAGTTCATACAAACACTTCTTGACGCAGATAAGATATGCGGTCCATAAGGGACAATCAAAGAAATTTGTTAGTGAAAGCACTTCTCACAAAGCACAGTCTAGTTGTCAGACACCTAGACATTGTAGAAGATCAATACTTCGTCTTTTACTGGTAAAGATGTGCTTCCACATATGCTTCAGAACAAGCTGCCTTTGTTGCCTTCACCTTTGATATCTCCACCGATTGGATGTCCAAGTAAGTCCTCTTGTCGGTGTTAGCTGATCAGTACCGATATACAAAAGCATTATAAATCAGTCCTAGACAGTGTGTGATAAGAAGTTGTTCACTTTAGTCTTGTGGAATACAACTTTTTCGGAATGGACATGCGAATGCACGCTTAACACAGTCCGAGCAAATGCATACTATCATTTCTGAAAGACTGATCCAACGTGTATTTTGCTACTTGAGGACTCATTGTAATCTCGCTGAAGTAAACAGCACTGTGTACTATATAAAAGTCCACCCTTGCAAAACGGAATCCAATAGAAATGAGCTTGGCACAATGAAAAATATCGTTGAGAACCTTTATGCTGATCATGAATCTCAAGGCCCTGAACACCCTTGGCCGTACATAGGTTATAGTGAGGGACTTTGAATCTATCCGCTGGATACGTGATATCCTCTGCCTGACCTTTCCCCGAGCACCTGGAAGAGGCGCAAAGTGGTATACGTCCAATGCAATGGCTTCACCTTGAAAGAGGAAGAGTTTGAAGTCGTTGGGTAGTCCAACACCCAAGAATTCTTCTAGAACAACAGCTTTGTGTATCTGTCGATACTGCCACTCTATGTCCACATGAAATGAGGTGTTCAGCCAGCGTTGGATGGTTTCACGCAGAATCGCGCAATTTATGGCCTGGTTCGGATGAAGGCTTCCCATGTTTCCTTTGTATACCGTATTGTTGGTCACAAGGATTCCCATGTCTGACCCGTGCACGGCCTTCAATGCAAACGTCGGAGGAAACTCGAACTGGGAGAGCTCGTGGAGGTTGGATTCATCGAAAACGGCCAGGGTAGTCGGCACTTTGATGTCAGGCACCATCATCTTCGCATAGTGTTTGACCGCCGACTTGTCAACGTAGCAGGCGAGCTTCTCGTACGTCTCGTTCCCCATTTGTCGTGCGAGCCACTTCGAGAATGTCTCTCCTTTGCGCGCACAGGACTGTGCATCCCGCCTTTCGGTCCCGTCACATCGGTATCGCTTCCATCTAGCTTCGTCGATTGCATTTGGCACGTGTTCTCCGCCTCCGTTGCTTCCTTCTTTCGCTCGTCCCGCTCCCAGCCACCACCCGAAAACGAACCAATGCAAGAGCCGCATCCGATCAAATCTCGGTCGACCAGTGCATGTGTAGCGTGTTCAACATCGCGAAGAACGTCGTTGTCGACTTCCGATCGTGTTGACAAGGCTCGTGTCTGCAGTCGCAATTCAATCGATCGACTGATCGCAGGGTGAAATCCTCCAATGGAACAGAAGTGGCATGTCTGTCGATCTGGGGAAGCAAAACGGCTAGGACCTGCAAAGAAACGTAAATAGTGATGTGTTCTAAGCGAGCACAGTTACGAAGGGCACCTGTCCACCATTGGATTTGATACATAGTTGCAAATTCGTTCCTACCTTGCCAGGTAGACAGAAATGTAGTTTGCAAGGAGTGGTGAACAAGGAGCAAAAGCAACCAGTCCTATTTCAAGGCCCCACTCCAGATAGGAAATGGACAATACTGCACATCGCCTGCAGTAGTGAGATTCTAGCAACCCTGACACTGTGTAGAACAACATTCTCGCGCCTTGTTCTCAGTGCACGACCTGGGGCACAGTATCTGCCCCTGTCAACATCTGTTATGTCATGCAGAGCGCCAACGGAGCTTGAATGGAGGGCAATGGACAGCAGCAATGGAAAACATAATATGTGCTCTATGGAATGGGCAGAAAGGCACTGTGAAACAGCCCCCATTGCCCATCTCTTTGCAATGCTCAAGCTATGAATCCTCTTAAGTGGCTTTCTGTAAAAGAAAGCATCAAGTTGTTAGAATGATGACCACACTTCTACACATGGATGGAAGCACCAGTTATCAGGACACTGCGTAATCAAATGCTGTCGCGTAATTCTTCACGAATCTTGCAATGTCTGAGAGGTTAGCTACAATATCTTCATCACCATTTTGCTTCCTACATCTCGGTCCCACTGTTGTATGTGGGATAGAGTGCAGAGCGGTATATTTCTGATCTCTTGTCCACTTTACCCATGGATGGGACCTATGACTTCTCACACCCGGGCAGTCCTCGTAGTTCACATGGGTAAGCTCCACAAGAATGGCATTTGGACGAGTACAAAGTGCAATCCAAGTCCAAGCAGCACCGTGAGATGCAATTACAATACTATGGTGATTTACTACTAACACTTGCTGGATGAAGGAGAGTGATTCCATTTCAACCATTGTCACATTCTGCCCCGCACTGCGAAACATTTTCTGGATCTCTACTACGTTTAGAATTTTCCTCGAGCGCACTCTATTAACTACTAGCACATTTGTGTATTCCTGGATCAAAAATTGATTCAACCCCAAGGTTTGTTGCACATGTGATTTGAACGACGAGGTTCGGCGAGAATGAGTGGAGCTCATGGATGCAAATTTCACCTCCGCACAGCACCATACATTTGAGGGATCAGTATGGTCCCACCATGAGATACTTTTTGTACCAAGGACAAAGTGTAGTAGCCGACCAAACAACGATGTACTGTAAGATGGATGATGTTGAAGTAAGATGACATCCACGTTGCTGAAATTTTCCTCAACCCTTGAAAGCTTTCTGTATATCTGCTCTGCTTCAATCATGCTGTGAAATAAGTTATGAGTTGCCCATTTCATGGCGAGGTGTGTAAGGAAGCAGGTCTTCAAGTGTCGAGCTTCCTCCAGTGGCATTTCTCCCAAGTCGGATTTCCGTTCGTATTTAGCTTGCCTCCTCCAAGGTCCCCAAGTGAATTCCAGTTCGGACTGCGGAGCCATTGCGGACGCAGGACCTGCTATGATGTTTCTCCACAAGCATATTGAATGGGAACCCTGCATGATGTGCCCTTCCAACTGATGCGCACGAATCCCGCGCGTTGAGAGCTACACGGACGTGTCCCTGGTATACCTTGCCACCCGTACAATGAATGCACTTGTCCACCTTCTCTCTGCAAAGGAGCAGTATCTCCAGGGAATTCGAAGCGAAAATTTTGTTTTCTGAATCGCTCTTTGATTGTCCCACCTCCGAACACCATGCGACACTTCCCAGTCGTTGTGGCACGAACGCACGAACGATGTGCACTTTTTGCTTGCACCGTCAGTGAGGGTCGGGTTGGGGGACAGATGTGGTCTTGGTCGAACCGATCGGGTCGGTAAAGAGCAGCTTGAGAAATTGAATGGCTGGCAACACGAATTCGTGTGTATCTGCCCACCTGAGAGACCTAGCACGAGGGGCATGTTCTGGTTCGCCATTGGCTTGCGACGCAGAATCTGTGGCTTTCGATGGTGATGACTTATATCTCGTCCTCGCATCCCTTGACCTGGCCACGCAAAGCGCAGAACATGCAATGGCCCTGGCCGAAAAGATTGTTCCAAACAGGTGGTAATGGGCAGAAAAGATGGGCCAGGTGGCTTCGACATGCGCTAACGCATGTGGACGTGCACATGCAAAGATGGAACCACCATAGATATAGAATGCAGAATCCAGGTTGAACAAGTGTGTAAAATGCACTTTCAGGTACGCGCGGTTACGAAAGGGACTAATGACCAGTACAGGCTTACATGGAGTAGGAACAGAAAATTCCTTCAACAAAATCACCGTAAGAGCTTCAGCAGCTTGAATGCTCTCAATGAAAGCCTGCTATTTATGTACAACTTGCTGCTTTAAGAATATAAAGTGGAGTGGCTGCCTCTCACGAGCAGGAGAAGAAGACAGGCTTTTCAGCGTAAATTGACAATGACATTCCTAGGAATTCTTACTGACCATCCACAGTGTAACAGATCTGCTTCGGCGATAAGTATCAGCTAGGGCATCTCCAATGTTCAAAGAAGTTCTTTGGGCATCGGCGAGGATAGATCTTGGTGGGGGCTGTGTATCATGGCGCATTGCATGCAACCATCGTTGGTGGTACTGTTTGTTCAACAAGTTCCCAGCATAAATCAGTTGCCATCTTTCGTTTTGAGAGAGGAAGGTCTGAAGCAAATACTGCTCTGTATAAAAGCGTCCCTCTTGCGCATACATTCCTCGAGTGTAGTGCTCTGGCCAGAATATATCATGCACATGTACGTAGATGCCTTCTTTCAATTGCGGGAGGATGTGAAGGTACTCAAAGAACACGTCATTTCCCAAGCGAAGAACATGGCTAGAGTCTATGAAAAGTACATCCCCAGCCTGAAGCTCTTGAAAAAATTCTATTGGTACATCTTCAACTTTCTTCTCCAGCAGAGTTGTCAACCCTGGAACACCATCACGAAGGATCCGGTTGGGGTAGGGCTCTATGGCGGTGAAATTGCATGCATGACCAGTAATTTTGGCATTCAAGCTTAGCGCTGCTGCTGATAGTCTTGTAGTGACACCAGAACCAATTTCAATCATCCGACGAGGCTTCACATCAAGGAGTAGGCAAAATTGAAATTGGGCATCTGCAGGATTGGTAAAGCCTAATGAATGGTGGTACTCGTAGGAGAACGACGCATCCTTGGAAGACTTAGGAAGTTGTTGAAAAGCTTTGTAACATTCATCAGTAGTAATCCTATGTACTTCCGACAATAGGTATTCTGCATCGATATACACACCCGGCAGAGTTTTCGGTAATTTTTGCCAGTTGATTGATGATATTCTTGGTATGGCTCCGTAAAAATGAATGGGCTCAATGTGAAATCCTGCTTCTTCCAGCATCGGCAGGTCCTCAGCGAGACGTTTCCGATTCCAAGCTCCAGTAAACTTGATGTCATGCTTTGTGAAACCAGCACCATACCTACTGACCACTAGACGTATGAGTGCCTTCAATTCTTCGTTGCTGCTAGGTACACCTTCCTCTTCAATGGGAAGATCTTCTTTGAAAGAATACAAGGATAGAGATGCTTGAAGGGCCAGAGAGAGAACGCATCCTAGGGCGACAAGAAGGCAGAAACCTGCGCTCTTCCGTGCCTTTGATGCAACAGCCTCTCTACGTCCGTGCATCGATACCTCTTCGTCAACCAAGAATCTTCCAGTGTGCAATTATGCTACAAGGACAAGCGGCTTTGAATGCGATTCCCGTGTGTGTGATTGAATCCAGGTCGGATCGTTTTGTCGTTCTCAATTGTGTCCACACGAGCCGTTGTTCCAAAATTTGTCACTGCCAACATCAGCATTCGAAACACTCGAGGGAGAACGGCAATCCGGGCGCGTGTTCCTGGGTGACCAATCTCTTATTGAAAAATGTAAGTGCAGGACCAGTTCCATGGAGTTTATTCTCAAAGGGACTGGTCGTGCGGGTCGTCCCCTCCGACCAGGACAGCCGCACGTTCGACTGCGGCTGTGGATAGAGTACCCGATCCACCTTTCCACGTAGGCACGGTGGCGGCTAGTAGGGCCTTAGAGGCCACCCCTTGAATGCATCTAACACACTCTTCCCTACCTCGCTCCTCCGTGCACCTTCGTGCTCCGGTATCTCAAGGACCTTCACGAACCCAGGTCCTCCAACGCTGCCTGTTAACCTTGCGGTTAAACAACAGATCCTTTCAACAAAATCACTTGAAACGTAGGAGATCCACGCGAAGCATACTATTAGGCTAGCTGGCAAATGGATGGTGGATGATGGCAATCGAATCAGGCCAAGCATTCCATAAGATTCATGTGCCTTTGCCATTCTTTCACCTCGCGTTGCTTGAACGAGATGGTCCATTCATTGGACCATCGGAGTGACAATCTCGTTCACAGCCACTTGGATCATTGCTTGAGTGATGTTGCCGCACTGCATGTCTCGCTCTTGCATGCACTGATGGAACACAGCGCGCATGTTATCCTTCAATGTGTGCAAGCTTGCTGGAGCATCCTCACAATGGCTGAGGATGTGTACATTCATTGGAATGCCAGTTGGGCTGATGTGATTGCCCCATCGACCACGATCGCACTCGGCACTCACAAATAGTTTGGCATGTACGTGGCCGGTGTCCTTCCACGGGGGGATATTGCGCAAAGGATGGACAGCCGGAAGGGCTTCATGCATCCAACCTTTACGAAATAGAAGAGCAACCAAAAGATGCTCCAAGATAGCAACCTATGCGAGCGTCTTCCCGAATGCACGGAATGTCAACTTGGTAAGCCTCCAAACAGCTACACTGTCCACGCTTGGTGAGAAATGTGGAGGCAACTGTGCAAATTGAAAACCGTTCGATGGGGCGTGGCAAGCCAGGATCCGTCCAATTTATTGATCACCTGCTGATTCATATCGAAGGTATGTTCCGAGGACTTTACTCGTAACCCAACCAGCACAGTTGCAAATACTTATTATGGATGGTTGATCTGTAACACCAGAAGTTACATAAGTGCTTGAGCCTTTCCTATTTGAGTGTGTACCAATATCACTTGGTTCCAAACCAAAGCATTGCAACATGTCTTTTTTTTTTGTTTGAACTGCACCATGTGGGCCGAGTGAGCCGCTTAGATGTTAGCATGTGGGAAGATGGCATTGCCGCTTGGACCTACATTCGAGTATGCCAAATATACGGCCCAGCAAAGCAATGGACAAATTTCAGGTATACTCAGTTTGGAGTAGACATGTCTGGGAAATCTCCCCTTCTTCTTACCATCTTGATCATTCTTTTGATGTGGTATGTAGACCTTCAGACCATCATTCTCCCATTGCAAGTGCGAGAGACAAAGTCCACATGTGCTATGAGCACGAGACGATAACTTCCATGAGAACACGTGGATGAGTAGTGCACCCACACCTCCACCAAAAAGTAGTTTCTTGGGCATGGCGCAATAGAGTTGGTATGGCAACGCCATTTCCCCCCTTTCATGCGTTGTATTTGGATCCATCCCTCGCCCCTGGGTGGACATCCTTCTCAAAGCATTCATATATTCGGTCACTTTCTCATCAAACCATTGTGGAAGACGATTTTTAGCACATCAATAGAGGTGCTTCAATCAACTTCTGCAAATTCCAAAGGTACGAAGATACGTTTACCAACCTGCATCGTCTTGCTTCGTTTGTTGTGAAAGGAACAATCCCCATGAATGGAAGTGAAGGCAATCCAATTCAATTTTATTCGTGTGGGCATCCTCTTCCATGCTTTCCGCCCTTAAACACTTACTCTTGATTGCAGTTACTCGATCATTTTCGTCCAACAATCGCAATGATACCCTCCAATCGTTCGATATGAAACCGGTGCTTTGCCAAGAAGGCAAGTTTTCGAAGTTTTCAACTGCCCATGTAACAACTCGTTTGTTCATGCCAAGATATGCTTTTAGAGTCTTCGATGGTTTGCTATTGCGTTGGATCTTCCCTACGAGTGAAGGGTGGAGGCTTTGAGCTTCTTTACCACTAACTACCATAGTGTGACACTCACCATCCTTGCGAAAAGATCCTACAAGGGTCGACGCTATCGTCAACGGATACTTCGTTATGTCCCTCAATCGAATCCATCCCTTGATACCTCTCCGATCGACAATCGCGATCTTTACCTCGTTCGATCGACATTCTCTTTTGTAACGATCTCGTTACAAAAAGTTGTCCCAAAAACCGATGAAAAATCAAACAACACGAAAGGAATCTCTTTTCGTAGGGAAAACGGACGTTTCCATTTCAAAGTGCATCAGCATTAGAGGAATTCGAATTTGCGAAAAGATTTTTTCGCGTAGAGTTTCCCCTACTATCCCGAAAAATCTACTTGCACGTCAAATCGGGTATTTGGAATTTTTCCGGGAAAAAGTTCCCTAGGATGGAGACCCCTTCCTCAACGTGTTGTGATTGGTTGGTTCCAGCGGTCTCGGAGACGACAGTGGGTCGTTCAGCAGCCTGTGGCGCCTGGGCGCCCACCTCCTCCTCTTGAGGCGCAAAGCGTCGGTGGTGGCGTCGACGTGCATTCGCGTTCGTTCGTGCGTTCGTTGTCGTCGCCGCGGCAGCCGAAACGGCTGGGCGGAACGTCAAGGAACGTTGTTGTCCCTTTGTCGTTCCCCTCCGCCACACTTAATATTACATACATACTCCATTGGGTAATCCGCCCGTGGCTGAGCCACGTATTTATCCGGTTCATCGGACACAAATGTTGAAACGAATGCTAATTCGTTTAGAGTTAATAGCTCTTCCTCCAAGACCGACAGCTCACCATATGGAATGTCGACGACATGACCAGCGACGAACAAACATCGTGCAAGACCAAACTATTGGATTCGACATTCGACTGTCGAATTCACTCAAGTATACCAATGAGACTACATTGGACTATATCGAACTCCTGCGACTATTTAAGAGCGGAGTGCATGCCTTGTAATACAGAACTTTGACGAGGTCATCACTTCCACACCAGAATTCTCCTGACATCGAGCAAACACATCGAAACTCGTTATCGAAGGAAAGAGAAAGCATTGAAGAAGAAGAAAAGGGAATCATATATACCGCGCAATAGCGAAAGACATACTGCACAACGGTTCACAACTACGTCACAACCAGTGCGTAGAAGACAGAGTATAAACTCAAAAGAAATCGATATTTCAACAACAGAGTCCTTACTAGTAAGGGGGACAAACCGGTCCCTATTCGGGGTTAGTCCGAGCCCTGCATTCACCTAGGGATATGGCTAAGGAAGACGTCCCTGCAGTAGTCCGCCAGACCCCCCCTGCGGGTGTTTTTCCACGCGCTGCTCGTGGGGCGGAAGATTCTCGCGGACGTGTGGGCATGGAAATGGAAGCTGAAAGTCCGCGAAAGGGCCCTGCGTCGTTTGATTGGCGATCCCTGCCCGGACAGTGGCCGTAGA
>JBBULP010000231.1:0-25670 GCA_038048775.1 Picocystis salinarum | reverse complement strand
GAACCCTGGCCAAGACCCACCGTGCGGATGTAGCTGCTCTGTTCTTGGTGAAAGAGAGAGCTCTGAGTAGAACCGGTGAGACTGGCGGGAGGTGGGCCGGTGCAGTGAAGAACTGGTCCGGCCGTGGCGATGACTGTTTGGACTGCGAAGAAGCCGATCCATGTGGACTCACCTGGCATGGAAACTGGAAAGGGATCCAGTGTCGTGGACAGGACCATCTGCCCCCTCATGTGGAGCGCAGAGTGACTAACTTCCACTTGCCGAAATTTGGATTTGGTGGCGTCTTCTACGACTTTGAAGAGATTGCTCTGTTGAAGAACCTGACTGAGGTGGACATGGACAACAATGACTTCACTGGTCCCCTGCCCGAGTGGTTGGCATGCCTCCCAGAACTTATCGAAATCGATATGGAAGCTAACGATTTCACTGGGGTGGTCCCTCGAGGTTGGGGAAATCTGGAAAATCTGATCGAAGTCGAGCTTGAGCACAACAATCGGCTTGAAGGATGCATCCCTGACGGTCTTCCTCCACGCGCAAGGTGGCAGGGATGGGACACATCTGGTGTTTCTGTGGATCCATGGGTGGGCACTTCCTACCACCGCACGCGTGTAAGGGGCCGCTGCTCAAACGGAGAAATGCCAGATTGTCCGGAACCTCTTACTGAGGAGGAGATCGATGAGATCATCGAGCGCAACAAGCCACTCTTCCCTGTGAGGGAAGAATCCCAGGAGCCTGAATATCCCGAATGGATGACGGGAGGAGGTTCGTCCCCAGGAGCCTCACAGGTAAGCAGTTCAGATGGTCAGGACTGAGTATGACCAGCATGCATGCTCACTGTTCCCAAAAGAAGCACATGATTTGGCACAGTATACATTAGTGTTTGCATATCGTTTTACGACTAGTTGGTAATCCAATTGTTTGTTAAGCACACATCCATTTTAGCAAAAGAGAATCCTAGACACATGCACATGCTATCGGAGGCATGTTCGGTCTATTCCATGGCCAATCCTTTGCGGCCGTCCTGCTACACCTGTTCTTTGGCCCAGTAACGGACAGACGGTGCATCCTCCACCGTACGTTCATTTGCAATTCAGGCTGCCTGCGTCCTCGGCACCAGTACCTTGTCTTCGCATCCATTCAGTCGTCCACGGTGCATCTATCCACTTTCGCCATCGCCATTTGCATCGTAGCTTCCTACCACGGCCTCCCGCACATCCTCTTCGTTGAAATATCTCGTGAAAACGAGTGAAGAGGGGAACGATCCAAGGCTGGATTTGGCGGGAACCGGATCCACACCTTCGGGACTGTCGGTGGTGGATGACGAAACACGTGCGACGCACGTGGCAGAGCGCATGGCCGTGGGTGCTGCTGTTTCGCGTGTGCAACGCGTGGTTCGTGGCCACGTACTTCGATCCCGACGAATTCTGGCAAGCTCCGGAGTCCGCACATGCATGGCTGCATCCTGGAACCACACAACTGCCTTGGGAGCACCGAGCCAGGCTCAGGAGTGCTTTCCATCCTATGTTGCTGGTAGCATTCGCGAAACTGTGGCCCAAACGCATTCCTGTCATGACGTCTGCCAGGATGCTGCATGCGGGGATCGCCTGTGTTGCCGACCTTGCTGCTGTGGACCTGGCAGAAAAACACGCCGGTAGATCTGCAGCCAGATGGACCTTGGTACTGCAGCTTTCCAATTGGTTTTTGTGCTATGCTGGAACAAGGTGTTTTGCGAATGGGATAGAGACGGCTTTTCTGACTTTGTCCCTTGCGATGTGGCCGGAGCGAAAAATGGGAACAATCCTCTGTGCTGCAATCGCATGTGTTGTTCGTCCTTCTGCAGCTGCTGCTTGTGCAATCGCCTCATTGCTGGTTTGGAGGGCTATGCCTTGGATCAGAGCCATTGGCATGGCTGCAACGACCGCAACTGTTGTCTTTGCTCTTGATACCAGATACTACGGCGAATTGACCTTTACGCCATGGAATTTTTTCGTTTTCAACATCTTGCAAGGCGGTGCAGACTACTATGGAGTTCACCCATGGCACTGGTACCTTACCAATGCCATGCCAACAATGATAGGCTTGTTGGTCGTGGTGATAGGAATGGGCTTTTGGAAAGGTCCACGGTGGAGCCTCCCCTTGGCAGCAACTTTCATTTGGCTCTTTCCATTGTCGACAGCAAAGCACAAGGAGTTTCGCTTTGCTCTCCCAGCAGTACCACTTCTGCATGTCCACTGTGCTATGGTCATAACATCTCACATGTCTCGAGGCAACAAGTCACATTCCTTTGCTTCTCCTCATGGTTGTCATACAGCCTCAAATCGTATGTCTTCAAAAGGAAGGGTAGATAGTTCCAAGGGTGAAGGGAAACTCTTGACAAAAAAATTGCGAACGGTTCTTCAAAGAGTTGGAATAGCAGGACTTCCAAACGTCTTTTACAGGCTGACTGCCGACCCCTCCCAGGCTTGGACCAACCTTGGAATGCATCTGATGCAGAAAAACGTAAGTTTGGTAGTTGTTGCACATCTTCTTTTACAGATGCCACTTTCAGTTTACTTCTGCCGCTACCATCAGCGAGGTGCAGTTGAAGCAATGAGATGGTTACGGACACATGCTGATGCATCTGGCTACCCAATCTCGAGCGACGCTGCCGCACATCACATGGAGGCCAATGTGCCTGGGTTGCATTTCAATCCCCCAAGCGATGGCGGTAGTACTAGGCACAGTCATTGGAGTAGCTTTAGCAAGCGAAGCGCTTCAGATGGCCTCCCTGCCTTTGGAGTCATGGTGTTGGCAAGGTGCCATGCTACACCCGCTCAAAGTTTTACCATCCTGCAAACCAATATAGCACACTTAGATTGCACGCCCCCATCTTATCGTCAAAATGCACCACCATCAATCGCAAGTGCACAAATGTCCTATTGCAAGGAAGTGCTGGGAAACGTGAGTGAATCGGATTGCTTCGAGTGGAATCCAAAGTCCTTTGCTGCAGAAGCCTTGGCAAGGCACCCTGTGGACTTTCTAGTCATATTTGACTCAGCCAGGAATGCCTTGGAATCGACTCTGAAATTCCACCACTGCAGGCAGAGAGCACAATTCTTCCAGTCACACTTCAGCAGCGATGGATCATTGGAAAAGTATGTTTGGGTTTACCAATGTGGGGGAAGAAGAAAACCCGCTGAGCTCCAGATTGACGGTCAAAGATAACATCTTTACATCCGTAGGGACATAGCACTGCTTGAAGCTTGCAGCAACTGAATGTTTACCCTTGCCCTCCATCGCAGCCAGTCGCATTATATGTTACCTACCTCTTCCTGAACAAAGGGGAATGATGTGGGCTCTTCAGAAGTCATGTTTTGTTTGCTCTTGTCACACATCTATGCCAATGCTTGCAAAATCAGCAATGGTGCACAAAAATTATGGTGGGGATTCTAGGGAAGCAAGTGCATACTGGGTCACCCTAGAAGTCGTTGCAGGGTTGCCTCCTGTTGCGTTTGTGCCAAAAGTCCCAGAGGTGTATGCGCTCCTTCGAAGCTTCATGTGCATGCGCAACCGGAACCTACTGCTGCTGAGAGCAGATGAATTTACTGACAGCCCAGCCCTCTGCCGTATTGTGAATTCACTGGGGTCTTCTGGTGAGAACTGTTCTGACTTTACAGGTGGCAGGGATCCTTTTGGGGTCTCCCTTTCTTGGCATTCTGAACTACTTTGTCCTAGTCCACGTGCAATTTTGAGCTGCAATGAAGGTGTCGTGTTGGTTGCTGTGTCTACCATTGCTGAAAAGTGGGAGATCACGGGGGTCCTGATCTGAATTGGCGAGGGGCATGCCTTGTCTTGCAGAAGTGTTGCGGTGTTGTGCATGGGATTGTTTTTGCCGTCTTGGTTTTGATGCATCTCATGGAGCACCCCCTCAAACCCTCCGGCATCCGTTGTTGCAGGAGTTTTGTTCTCAACATACCCAAGACTCCTTTCTTTGGTTGGGCTGTAGCTGCATGCATGCTCTGTCTCAGTGCGGATGGTTGGCGAAGGCCCTGTGATGCTTGAAACTTGTGCATGCAACATTGGAGTCTTTAGATTGCGGCCATCTCCCTCATCTAATTTCAACAAAACGCTGCCAGACCGCTCCTCGCCACTCCCTGTACATCCCTGAAACCGTTCTTCAGCTGGGTAAGACAAAGGCAAGTGCTCCTCTACCAATACTTCTGCTTCTTGAAGCTCTGCACAGACCTGGCTTGGTACCTCGATCGACGGAGGCCCGGGTTTTTCCTCTGATGTATTATGATAGATTTTTGTGGAATCAGAATATTTGTCCACTGCTTCAGGCATTGCCAGCATCCGGCAAACTCCTTGTGATGTCGGTTGCCCACTCATGCCGTACGGCAAGGTCTCTTGAGGGAAAGCACCATTGGGCTCTCCCCATTGCTCGGCTAGGGGGAGAGGGTTGTGCAGCAGTTCCTCTGGAGAATGGAAGCATGCATCATTTGGCTGTTCACAGTCACTCCCATTTTCCCAGAGCATACGTACACTAATGAGCTCCTCCATTGCATCTTCTAGTGCAGCTTTCAGTCTTTCATTACGAGTCTGGAGTTCTTCCTGTTCTAATTTCAGCGATTCCAGCTCATCTCTTGTTGAAATGCTCTCCTTCTTAAATTGTTCACATTGCTCTTCGGACTTAGCAAGGGATTTGTTGAGTTTTTTCACTTGACTTTCTAAACTTTGCATCCCACCACGCAGTGATGCCTTTTCTGTGGAAATTTTTTCCACAAGCATCTTAAGGTGTCGCAACTCTGCCTTGCTGTCTTTCTGTTCATGGATCAAATGCTTCATCTCTTTCTCATGCTCCTCAATGTTTTTCTTGGCTTTACCAAGACCCCATTCGGCGTTCTCAGCCCTTTGCAATGCATCTGAATATGCTGCTTGAAGTTTACTTATGCTTTGTGTCTGCTCACTTGTGCACCTATCAAGCTCTGCTAATGCACTTTCAGCACTCGCAGCGCGGCCCAAGGCTTGCTGAAGGTTGTCTTGCAAACGGTCTGCTTCTTGTTCTGCCTTATGCTGGGCTGCGTTGGCTTGTTTCTGCAGTGCCCTTGCTTCTTGACACTGCCTTGTGGCTTGCACAACTTCTTCCTGCAGCTGCTTGATCTGCGCCTGAAAAGCTGTGGATTTCTCATCTGATGCATCCAACTCTTGCTGTGCCTCCGCATATTGTGCCTCAGTGTGATGCACTCGACTTTCTAGTAGTGCATACTCCCCTTGAAGCTCCTTCAGCGCTTCTTCAGCAGTCACCTGGACAAGCTCCGCCTTTTCTGCACGCTGCAGGGCCTCTGCCAGGGTTTCTTGAAGTTGACTGTGCTCCTGTCTTGTGCGTTCTTCGTGCTTTCTTGCGTCCTGTCTTTCTGCCTCCAATGCATCCACCCGTGACTCTGCTGCTTTGAGTGTCACATGCAGCTTCTCAATTTCTTTGTTAACAAGTTCACATCTTTCTTCAGCATCTTGTTGTGCCTTTTCAAAGCTTTGGGCATGGTCTTTGGCACCTTGGAGCTGTTCGTTAAGGCTTTCCAGATCTACTCTCATGCGGGCGCACTCTGCATGTGCATTTTCTAAGGCCTCTTCCAGCTCCTGAACTTTTTGCTGTGAAGTGTACAAAGCTTGCACAAGATCTTCATGCTCCTCCTCCCTCTCTTGCTTTGCTCTTTCCATTTCCTTGAGTGCTTCTTCAGCATCGTCGGCACGTTCAACAGCGAGTTCTAATTTTTTCTCCAGTCGCTCAAGTTCGTCTTGTGCTTCGGTTTTAGTTCTGTTTGCTTCCTCCAAGGCACATTCGACGCTTGCAAGTGACTGCTTGAGCTTCTCTATTTCAATTGCTTGATCCTGGTATGCAGCATTGGCCTCCTCGAGTTCTTGCTTCGCCAGTCGAACTTTCTCCTCTTCTTGATGGACGGTTTTGTGCAGCTCTTCTTGCCGAGCTTCGAGCTCCTGTACATGGAGTTTCATGCCCACCTTTTCTTCCTGCATGCACTGGAGGCTTTTCTTGGTCTGCATGAGTTCTTCTGCTAACTCCTCAGATTCGTCCTCCAAACGCTTGGCAACTCTCTGCTTGGCATTCAGCTCCTCTTCGAGCTCATGGATGGCCTCCTGAGCCTTCTCGTTCTCCCTCTGGATTGCCTGCATGGCCTCAAGTTCGCCTTCGAGTTTTTGGCAAGCCTCCTGCACACGTGCTTTGGCTCGCTCAGCCTCCAATCTCTCCTTTTCTGCTTGTTCGGCAATTTGGGTCGTGTCCTTGATCTTTCCCTCCAACTTCTGTCTTTCGTCCAGGAGCTTACGCACGCGCCCTTGAGCCTCATGTTTCTCTGCCTCGGCTCGCGCAAAATCGAATTCGAACGTCCGCCGTCTGGATTCTTCTTCCGCCAGCGCATCTGCCATGGCTTCAAACTGGACCACGTATCTGGCATATGCATCTTGTGCTTCTTTCTCTGCAAGTTGCAGTTCTGAATCCTTTACCTTCTCCACCAGCGCACGCAGCGAGGCGTTCTCTGCCCTCAGGATAGCCAGTTCTTCTGTCTCTGCATCTCTTACGATCTTTCCGTCGTTTTCCAGTTTCACGTGTGTGGCACCGGTTTGCGTTTTAAGGGTGGAATTGTGTGCTTCTTGGATCCACCCTCGCGAGTATCTTGGTTTTCTACCTCCATTCCTAGAAGACAACGTCGGCACAACCTCCAAAGGTTGCTTCGACTTCCTTGCTGATGCGTCCCACGTTTGTTTCCTTGCTTTTTCGTGCGAGATCCATGCGGAAGGCGTGCTTTTCTGCATCGGAGCACAGTTTTCTTGGTCGCTTCGGTGCTCTTCTCTTTCGTCCAACTCGACCACCGCCTCGTTTTCCACCGCTTTTTTTCGCGATATCACTCCATGGGATCCTTGTGCATCTTCTGCATCGCTGCACTCTCCGGAAACGCGTTCGTGCTGCGCGAGAGGCGCCGTTTCCGCCATGGCCAGGTGGTCCACGTGAACCTCCTTCTGGCTGTCTTCGCTCGCGTGAGCTTCGTGCGGACGTTCGCACGACGTCGCGAGATCCTTCGAGGCATGCACGTCCTCGCAGCTTCCTTCCATCGCTTCGGATGCGCCTTCGCAGCCCTCGGAAGCGCGCGAAACAGGCGCCATCGCCATCGCCATCGTGACGAAATGCGCTCGAATCGCCTCGTCGAAGGCGCCCAGAGACGTTGAAACTGCAGTTGCACCCTCTCCGCAGATACACCCGAGAGCGAGCGAGGGAGGGAGGGTGCAGGAAAGAAGGGTGCAACTGCGAACCGGGGATCGGTTCAAACGGGCGAGAGGCAGACGAGAGGGGGCGAGAGGGGCGACAGATGCACCCTCCTTTACAAGATGCACTTCGACGGGTCCTGGGAGATTTGACAGGGAGATTCCAACGGAAACGGGTGCATCTGGAGGAAATAAGGGTGTGTCTGAAAGGCCAGGGTCCTGAGGTCCACACTGCTGGTGAAAGCATGCGTGGGAGGAAAGAAAAGTGCCTGCAGGGCTTGCAGCTGCATCTCTTGTGGACGAAACAAGGAACAACACTCAAATTTGGCACTCTCCAAATGTACTGCTGCAATTGGTCGCCTTTGATGTGCAGGTCGAGGGACGGGCACAGTTCCCCACAATGGTCGTGGCCGTTGGAGTCGCGAAGTCGAGGAAAGATCGGTGCAAGCGGTGTCCTGCCTGTGTGGCATATCCAACAGCTGTTTGGTGCAAGGAACACGGGCCAGGAACTCTAAAAACGCAGAAGGCGCATTCATCGAGCAACCACATCGTTCAAGCTGGCTACCAAGGGTGCTTCCATGCCAGCCAGGTCAAGGCTTACTGAGGCTGGACGGTGCCAGTTACTGCTACTGGAGACATCTGCAAACCCTGTGTCGCAAAAGCGCAAGCATTTCACCAAGAGTGCCAGCACAATCGCGTCTCGTGTCTTGAACGGAGCCTTGACTACCTTTTTGCAGTGGTGCATACTCGTGAAACAAAGGAAAGAAAGAATTGCAGCTACCCCCTGGAAGCAAAGCTTGAAACGTTTATTTTTCAAATGATTGCAGATAATGCTTGGACAATGCATTGAAAGCTCGCCACCCCTTGCTTCAAGAACCTAGCTCACAGCCCAAGAGACCCGGCGAGCTTTGGTCGCACGCGTGCTACGTCTCTGAGCATCAGCTTCCAACACACTCCGCAATCCACCTTCCACTGATGAGCCAGAGAGACGACCTGCCAATTTGGGCGCAGAGCTAGACTTTTTAGAAGGCGCATTATTGGTTGCCTTGGGGTTGCCCTCGTCTTCAAAGAGTGTGGCAAGGGCATCGTAGTTGATCTTGGAACTCAGGCGCTTCCTATCAAGCATCTTCCGCGTGGCTTCCTCAGGTGTTTCCGCAGGTTCTTTTAAGACGCTCCCATGGGTTTGCCTGCGGCGTTTTGGGGCAGGACGCTTGTTGTCTGCCTCGCCAAACTCTACCACGGGGGAAGAGGCAGCTGCGGCCGCTTCTAGCTCTTTAGCAGCAGCGATCTTTGCCGCTTCCCGTTCCAAGTAATCCTTGTTCAGTTCTGTCCAGATCACTTCTTTCAACTCCACTTCTTCTTGCGTGTGGATGTAACAACCCACTTCTTCCTCATCCAAGTCACTCAACGTCTCGACATCCTCGTTCGGTAAAGTTGGATCTCCACCCTCCTGTGGTTTCTCAACAGGTTTCTCATTGTCATCCTTAACGGAGACACTGCTCTTGGGCAAGGGTTGGTGAGGATTGTTGCTCGTGGGTCTATCCTCTGCCTGTAGCTTCTTGGCATGGGACCTCAACATGCGTCCTTCCTGAGGAAACTTTTGTTGAGGGACAGGTGGTACAATTTGGGTCATGTCTTTGGCCTTCGATGCAACTGCCTGGAACTCTGCATCGGCCAGCACCAATTCCATCTGGTCGGCCACTTCATCTTCCCCTTTCTCAGCAGTGGAGGCTTCGGCAGCGGCCAACTTCCTAGCTTCCTCCTCCTCCCTTTGCTTCACTGCACGCGCATATGCCGGTGGATCTGCTCCAGCGCCCCCTCCATCCCCCAATCCTCCAGATACCGTGAAAAAGTCATTGTAGCACTTGCGACAGAGGCCGTGAGCAAAGTGCGTGATCCCCTCGACATCTTTGTGCTCGCAGAGGAGCTCTGAGATGCCTCCCTCCTGCTCTGTAATCAACTTGCCCCCATCTTCTTGTAGGAACTTTTGCGCCTCTTTCTCTAACTCCTTTGCCTGTGTTTCAAACTCCTCGAACGTCAACATGCTGGATGGAGTGCATTCAAATTCTGTGAGTCGTTTTCTCAGTGTGCCTTCCCCTACGTGCACGACGGACACAACGTCTCTCTTGGTGCGTTCAAACCCATGTACGTGCGCTGCAATGAAAAGTGCTGCCCCGCAGATACCGCTTGGTCTTCTGCCTGTTTGCATCCAGTCCCGCTTCATGCTGGCAACCAGCCTCAATGCCGTGTTGGCCACGCCGTGCATCTTCCGTCCGAATTCCAGACGATCGGCAAAACGATGAATAAACAGGCTTGGATCCACCGGCCTCTGCAGGATTGGGTGTTGCTCAAGTCTCAGGAGTCGACAGAGTTGCAGGAAAACAGCTCCCAGTACGTAGACGTTGGTTTGCAGGCAATCGCTGAAATCGATGAGCATGTAAGGCTTTCCTTCCTGCCTGCAAACCACATACAGGCACGCTCCTGCCACGTGTGCAGTTCTCCGCCCTCTGGTAAAGTTCCTTTGCAATGCCAGTTTGTAAAGCCGGTGGGCTGCACCTGCCATTTCGTCCCTGGGTCGTATTCCCAACCTTTCGGCCACTTGCATGATTTCCATCTTCCCTTTGTGCAGTGTTTTTTCGTGGGAGTCCACTTGGTAGCCATACAACCTGGCACCACGTGTTCCTCTGGCCAATGTTCCCGTGACGCCTGATTCGGGCACATAATGTCCTTCCACTTGGTTGATGCCACCTACTGTCTTGGTGAACGTGGGATCGGTGGAATACACGCGGTCGTCCAACACTCGTCCGCAGGACGTGCAGGCACTGATGCACCGTTCGTCGACGCACGTCGCCGTCGGTCAGTCTACGCCTTCCCTTCGCGCTCGCATCTGCTTTCATCTCGTGCGTTTGTGTCGTGTCACGTACGTGAATCCGTTGGCCACGTCCACTTCCACGTCCACTTCTCGCTTGCAGTACGTGCAGTGAACCATGGTGGACGTGTTTGCCTTCCACACGTCCAACGTCGACGACGAAAACGAAACGTAACGCGGCGCTTTGCGACGGAAAAACGCGCAAAACGACGCGCGTCGGCGACGTGCCGAGGTGTGTCTGCTTCAAAAGAGTGCATCTGGTTCGTCCCGACACACCGTGCCATACTGGACCTGTTGGAGCGAAAGGGGTGCATCTCAACGGTGAGGGTGCACCTGCGACTGGGTGTATCTGCGACGAAGGTGCATCTGTGGGGTCGTCGTTCCCTCCAAATCGCGGTGTATCTGCTACGACGAGGGGTGCATCTTCCACGCTCCTTCCCTCTTCTCCATTGCCAGTCGTGGTCGTCGTTCACCGATGGATCCAGCTGGGATCGTGGAAAGACGCAGGCTTTTCGCGCGTTCGAAAGCAGAAATTTCGAGGACGAGACGGGCAAGTGGACGACGACGCAGCGAGTGAGAGAGAGGGAAAGAGACGGAGACCACGATCGAAACGGACGGAGATGGCGTGCGTTCCAGGCAGAGTTCGACGGAGATGGAGTGGGAAGATCTCCGACACCTTTCACCAGGCAGATGGATGGTTTGAACCATCACCTGGGATGGAACACCTGGGGTCGAGAACGACCCTACACGTCGAGGATCCAGGGAGTATGATCCACGTCTCCTCTGCGGCAGAAGGCAAAAAGCGGTCCCTCGGAGTCCCCGAATGGAACATCGCCCGACGAGGATCGCGGGTCCAATCTGTCTAACTTCCTCGACGGCATCTCGCCTGCCTTTGATCTCTTTTCCCGTCGAGGATTCCCTCTCCAAGCCTCTGCGTTCCTCCACGGCATATGCGCCCTGCTTT
Organism: Picocystis salinarum; assembly: GCA_038048775.1. Lineage (NCBI taxonomy): Eukaryota > Viridiplantae > Chlorophyta > Picocystophyceae > Picocystales > Picocystaceae > Picocystis > Picocystis salinarum. The sequence continues at coordinate 14,583 of JBBULP010000231.1, read as the reverse complement.
CCCGATCATGCATCCATCGCACGCCGAGGATCGTGTTCCATCGCTCTCCCTTCCTCTGCGGTTCGTGTTCGTTTCGATCGTTTTGGCACGTCGATTCGCACGTTCGTGCTTTCATTTTGGCGCGCGATCGCGTCGTGAAGCGCACGCGCGATGGCGCTCGACGATGGCGACGCAGGCGTGCACGTGAGCGGCGCACACGTCTGGGTGCGAGACGATCGTGTGGACAGCGGATGGACGGCAGGAGAGGTGCTGGAACTCCTGGACGAAGGGAAGAAGCTGCGCGTGAAGCTGGAAGACGAATCCGGCCAAAGGGACGGAGAAGTCGTCGAGAAGATCGCAGAAGAATGTGCGTTGCACAACCCAGGAAGGAATGTGGAGGTGCGTTGCGAAGCAAGGGTAGAAGATGGAACGTTGCGCACGTGTGCATCGAAGGAAGACGCTGACGAAGGACGGTGCAGGACATGACGCGGCTGTCCTATCTACATGAACCAGGTGTGCTGCACAACCTTCACGATCGATATCGGGCTGATGACATCTACACGTACACCGGATCAATCCTGATCGCCGTCAATCCCTTCCAAAAACTGCCTCATCTGTATGGGAAGCCGATGATGGAAATGTATCGAGGAACGCCAATTGGAGACCTCTCTCCGCATGTGTATGCCGTAGCGGATGCATCCTACAAAGCAATGAGAACGGATCAAGGGAAGAGCCAGTCTATCTTGGTCAGCGGGGAGTCAGGAGCGGGCAAGACAGAAACCGCGAAGCTGATCATGAACTACTTTGCCTTTATGGGTGGGAGGACCGATGATGATCGGTATGTGGAGAAGCAGGTGCTGGAATCAAACCCGCTGCTTGAAGCTTTTGGGAATGCAAAAACGGTCAGAAACGACAATTCTTCTCGCTTTGGAAAGTACATCCAGATCCAATTCGATGTGCATGGAAGGATCAGTGGAGCGGCCATAAAGACTTACCTCTTGGAGCGATCCAGGGTGGTAAACATCAACGATCCAGAAAGGAACTATCATGTCTTCTACCAGCTGTGTGCCGGTGCCAGTGAAGAGGAAAAGATCAACCTTAATCTCAAGCCTGCCCAGGAGTACAGGTACCTGAACTCGAGCAGATGCTTCGATTTGGATGGGGTTGACAATGCCGAAGAGTACAGGAGAACCAGACGTGCCATGGACGTGGTGGGGATTTCCAAAGAGGAACAAGATAATGTGTTTAGGATTGTTGCAGCCATCCTGCACTTGGGGAACTGTACGTTTGCTGGGGAAGACGAAGCTGCGCTCAAGGACAAGAATGCCGAGGAGCACTTACAAAGTGCAGCTGCATTGCTCGGGGTCAATGCTACTGCGTTGAATAAAGCGCTCACCACGAGGACCATCCAGACGCTGGAAGGTTCCATCACTTCCCCACTCAGTCCCAACTCTGCGGCAGAAGGAAGGGACTCGCTCGCTAAAACTTTGTACTCAAAACTGTTTGATTGGTTGGTGGCTCATATCAACAGGTCTATTGGCCAGGATGAGAGTGCAGCAAGCCACATTGGGGTCCTCGACATATATGGCTTCGAATCCTTCAAGAACAATGACTTTGAACAGTTTTGCATCAATTTCGCAAATGAGAAGCTGCAACAACACTTCAACGAGCACGTTTTTAAGATGGAGCAGCAGGAATACCAGGCAGAGCAGATCAACTGGTCTTACATTGATTTTGTGGATAACCAGGACGTGTTAGATCTGATCGAGAGGAAGCCCTTTGGGATTCTGGATATCATTGACGAGCAGTGTAGGTTTCCCTCTGCAACGCACGAGGAGTTGGCGCTGAAAATGTACAGCACATTGAAAGAAGACAATGACCCTACCAAGCGTTTTTCAAAACCTAAAAGAGGGCAATATGCTTTCACCATCAGGCACTATGCCGGAGATGTCACGTATGAAGCAAACAGCTTTTTGGACAAGAACAAAGACTTTGTGGTGGTGGAGCACCAGAACTTGCTTTCAAACGCAGACCAGCCATTGACTCGGGCGCTCTTTCCGACTGAAGACCCTACGTTTTCCCCCAACAAGAAAGGTAGCCGTGCTGCATACAAATTTAGCAGTGTGGGCACTCGTTTCAAGGAACAGCTCCATGATCTAATGGCAGCATTGGCCACTACAGAACCCTGGTACGTGCGCTGCATCAAGCCCAATGGGCATGCAAGCCCTGGAGCTTTCGAGAGGGGCTCAGTTCTGCACCAACTGAGATGCGGGGGGGTCCTAGAAGCTGTTCGTATCAGTCTTGCTGGCTTCCCGACCAGGAGGGGTTACGGGGAGTTCCTGGATCGCTTTGGTCTGTTTTCCTCCCCACCATGGGCATCTGCTAAGGTCACAAAGGTGGATGACATGCGGGCAGCCACAGAGGGACTTCTGAAAGTTGCCGGAGTGAAGGGATTTGAGCTTGGCGTGTCCAAGGTTTTCTTGAGGGCAGGTGAAATGGCGAAGCTGGATAAAAAGCGAAGAGTCCTACTTGACAAGGCAGCAACCAGGATTCAGAGCTATGCAAAGAGATACCTGGTCCGCTCAGAGTTCTTGCGTGTCCGCCAGGCAACCATCGTGATGCAGGCCTACACCAGAGGGTTCATTGCAAGACGCGTGTTTGAATACAGGAGGCGGGAGAAGGCTAGTATCGTTTTGCAAAAGGAGTTCCGCCGCTGGCTAGCACGTCGTAAATTCCTCCGCATTCGCCAGGCGGCTATCTCTGCTCAGAGCTACTACAGAGGTAAGGTGGCGAGAAAACGGGCAATGGCTCTGAAGTACGAGAAATCAGCCATCATCATCCAGTCAAGTTGGAGAAAATACAGGCTGCAAAGTGACTTCCGCAAAAATCGCCGTGCTGCGGTAGCTATTCAGTGTGCTTGGCGTGTCCGTGCTGCCAAGCGTGAACTACGTCGCAGGCGGATGAAAGCTCGAGAGGCGGCGACATTGTTGCGAGACAAGGCAGTGCTAGAGGAGAAATTCGCCCATGCCACGGCAACGCTGGAAAAGGTGAAAAATCAGCGAGACGAGTTGCGCAGGGACTTCAAAGAATACAAGGTTTTGCTCGAAAACGTGAAGGATGACCTTGCATCTGAAACCGAGAGACGAAAGTGCCTAGAGAAGGACCTATCGAGTTCTAATGCTACCATTGAACGTCTGAAAGCCGAGTTGCTGGAGGAGCAGGAGGGGAGGGCTGCAGATTGCGAAGCGCTCAATGCATCACTCGCAGAGCTTTGTCGCAAAAGAGATGAACGAGAGGCAGAACTCCTGTCAGACTTGGAGGCCTCAACCAACAGGATTTCCGAATTACAGGCTGACTTGCATCGGGAAGTGCAGCTGAAAGAAGCTGCACAACTGTCGGAGGCAGAAGCCCATGCATCTTACGAGGCCAGGGCAGCAGAGGTGATCTTGCTCCAAAAAAGGCTAGATGAAGCCCCTACCCAGAGGGATCCTCTCTCCACAGTGGACGAGGCAAGATTGTCGCAAAATAGAAATGTCGGGGACGCTTCGCGTCACCAAGCAGAAGCCGATGTCAAGCTGAAAAGAATGCAGCTTGAGCGGCAGAACGAGGACATGGATTCATTGCTCAAGGTACTGGCAATGCCCACTGGAGAAATTGGTTTCGCACCTGACGGCATACCAGGCATTGCTGTCGTCACCTTTGCGTCGCTTGCCAAATGGAAGGCTTTTGAGGCAGAACGAACACACACATTTGATCGCATCATGGGCGCATATGCACGTGCCGTCGAGAAGGCCAATAGCGAAGAGGACGATGCCAATCTTGCCTACTGGCTTTCCTCCAATGCATCACTTCTCGCCATCCTACACTCGACACTCCGTGCAGCCAGTGGTAGCTCGACCCGCAGGCGTAGTTCTGGACTTCCATCCATGTTTAGCCGTTTTCGAGAAGGGCTGACTTCCTCTCGCAAGTCCTCCGAGGAGGAAGCGGAAGATGGTTCAAAGACATCTGGCAAGATAGAGGCCCGCTACCCTGCTCTCTTGTTCAAGCAACAGCTCACCGCGCTGCTTGAGCATGTCTACACTCTGTTGAGGGATAGTGCGAAGAAGCGTTTGCAGCCACTCTTGGATGCTTGTATTGCTATGCCTCGTGCAGGGCGGGGATCGACTCATAGGGCCAATGGCACAGCTTCTCATCCTGCCCAGGCAGCCATTGCCCCTTGGAACGAAATGATCTCAGTCTTGCAAACCCTTCTGGAATCTTTGCGTGCAGCTCACTTGCCATCATTGCTTATGAAGCGATTGTTCTCGCAAACATTTGCCTTCATCAATGTGTATCTCTTCAATGCTCTACTGCTGAGGAAGGAATGCTGCTCCTTCAGCAACGGTGAGTATGTGAAGACAGGCCTTGCCCAGCTTGAAGCTTGGGTGCTTGCTGCAAAAGGCGAGGGCCTTGTGATTGCCTTGGATGAGCTCCGATTTTTGAGGCAGGCTGTCACCTTTCTGGTCATTCATCAGAAGCCCAAAAAGTCGTTTGATGAGATCACCCATGATCTATGTCCCACATTGAGCATTCAACAGCTTTACCGCATCTCCAATATGTACTGGGATGATAAGTACGGTACTGAGAGTGTAAATCCTGATGTCTTATCTCAGATGAAAAGGCTCATGGCTCAAGACAATGCAGGTGGTGAGGCAGGAATAGCCTTTCTACTTGATGATGATTCTTCCATTCCTTTTACTGTCGATGACATTGCAGGAACCACCTTGCCAAGAACATTCAACAGGGGGACTTTGGTTCTTCCAGAAGCTGTCATTGGCAACCCATCCTTAGCATATCTTCAAGCAGAAACCTAACTCAATAAACTGCAAGGTCTGCTTGCCCCTGAAGCATTCCCATGGCTGTACGTATGAAGCAACACAGCCACTATTTATTTTGGCGAGAACACGCAAGCTCGCGTCATTGCTCAGTTGCCTTTCTTGCTTGTAAATCAATGCCACAATTTGGCCGATGGCACCACTTGTTCGAGATGCAAAACTACCAACCGTGACCTCCCACGTCGCTCTCCGCTACCCGTTTGAGGATACATGCACCTTTGGGCCTTACCATTCGCGGGTATTGCGCACTTCGACTCAAGTAATTTGTGGCTGGTGTAACGACCGAGTGGAAAGGTTGTGACGTGGAGATGATACATTGGATTTATTACCACATAACACAGCAATCGACGGAGGTCAACCAAGTGGGTGGTACCCATGCTTTGCGCTTCGATTTGTGCCAGGTTGTCCGCGCGACCCCACGCTACCTTGATTGGGAGGATAGGGAGAGTAACCACCTGATGCAACGGTCGAGGTTTGTCCGTGCCCTGGGGTGAAGGCCGCATATCCTTCCAAAGCATAGTAGCTCGAGTGACTGTACTGGGGTGCATCGAAAAGTTGCAGGATTTCCTCGTGAGATTTGCTACTCTTCTTCAATTGGTTTTGGAGAGGTTCCGCAAGACCTTGTTGCTGTTTGGCTTGACTCGCACCTTCCGACCCCGTGCGAGGGGGAGCCACAGCGGAAGACGGGTCGATGAAATCTTTCCATCCTCTACTTTTGCTGGGACCCCCGTAGTCGTCCTCGAAACTGAGCAGATCCACTTCCGGCATGTCTTGCACGACTGGTGTTACAGGCTCAGGTGCAGAGAGCGAGAGCAGCGGTTCCTCACCATGCAAGAGATCGAGCGGTCTGCTTGGTTGAGGTTGTGCACGCGAATCAAGATTGTTTGCCCCTTGGGCTGCACGTTCCAGTGCTTTGCGTTGGTTTCCACTTCCTTCGCACGCTTGTCCGTGGACTTGTTGCGCTTTGGAATGTCTTCCAGCAAGGTGTGCATCCCATCCTGGAGCGACCTCTTTTCTGATCTCCCGAGTGGATTGGTTGCTTTCTTTCACGCCCATCCTGTTCTCTATTTTGTCCATTGATGTGAACCTTGCAAGATTCGCGTTCCCATCCGTCCTTGGCATGGGTTCTGGCTTGCTTGGTTTTGCTTCCCCTTCCTGGTCTTTCACAAATGCCCGTTGCACGTATTTGCGCTTGATGAATGTTTCCAAACCGATCCGATCCATTTCTTTCGGTCGTTCAAAATTCGTCGGAAGGTTGGCTTCCCAAAACTCGTTTGCTTTTCGATTTCCTGTGCAGCTGATGTGTTCCACTTGTTCCGGCAGCCACGTGTCCAACGTGGTGGACCGCACCTGCGACACGTGCACGCCCAAGCTACGATGGATCCCGCTGCATTGCATGCAGATGAAGATGCCCAAATTCACGCTGGCCCATCGTGGTCCTCTGCATCCGCAATCCGCGCAGTGTCTGCTCCATCCACGTGCGCGTCGTTCGCACCACGCGTCAGTCCAGCTTCGCAAACGCCGTTCGAAACGCCTTGGTTTCCTTCACCACGCCACGCAGCGTCGTTCCTTCCACCTCGTTCGCGACGTGGACGCGGCACGCACCGGTTCTCTTCGCGCTGCAGCATCTTTTCCAGCATCTTCTTGTGCTTCTCGTTCTGCTCCTTCGTCACCAAATGCTTTCCATGCGTGCGCATCACGTGCGCATCCGACGCCATTTCGCACGTGACACGTCCCACCGATGCGCCATGGCCGAACCCGAAGGACCTCCCTTTCGAAAGGAAAGGCTTGAAAAGAACGAAAGGAAACGCTTGATCGGACGAAACCGGATGGATCCGAAGGACCCGTGCCCGAGGTTGTGAACCGTTGTGACGCAGGAAGGGGACGGTCCCTGGGAGACCACACAGTTGTGAAGTGGATGGAGACGAAGAGGGATGCAGGGGGGTCGCACAGTTGTGAAGAAAGAGGTGGGATGGGACGGGAGTCTCGGGCGAGTATAAGGGAATTCTCTAGCACCACCACCACCGTGGTAGATCCGTCCACGTGGCAATACGACGATGGGAAGGGATGGAATGGCACCGTTGCAAGTAGAAATGAGGCGTGCACGCCATGAAAACGCCACCACGGGCTCAGAAAGGGTCCCGCGTCGACCCATCCGACGAGTAGAACGAATATGAACGAAATGGAACGACACGAGAGGACGAAACAAAAGGCATGGAGCAAGAAGATACACCACGACAGGGCTTCGAATCCCAACCACTTCGTTCTCGCATTCCTCTCGAAAGCTGAATGATGCGAGGGCGATCCAAGGCCCATCCTTTTGAAATGTCATAAGAGGTCAAGCCCTTGCCTACGTCATCCGTGAAAACGCGAGTGGCACAAAGCTTGTTTCCACAAAGCAAAGTAGCAATGGACCCATGTTTCATCCATGTGCGCACAACTTTCGACAGCAAGGTAGCCAACCCATCGAAACGTCGTCCCTTTGCCTAAGAAGGTTCCCGTGGAGAGCGAATCCCTGCTTGTCCCTTGCGCGCAACAAAGATACAACTCAAACACCTTTGTTTTCCTCCACCTCTCAAGAGGGCAAGGACTCCCCGCAATTTTTGTCGAAGGAAGAGTGGACGAACAACAAGAGGGATCCAGGATGGATCGCACAGGTAGGATTTGTATGTAAGTGGCTTGCGCACCGAGCTTGGACAACACCGACCACGCTTTCGTGCGCAGGTCGGTTGGATGGGCAACAGACTTTGATGGGTCCTCGGCATTGCATGAAAAAGAAAAAGGAACAAATGCATGAAGTTTCCATGTAGAGGAACGAAGAAGAATAACGCCGTTGTCAAATCGTCACGGCCGCTGTCTTGGTGTCGTTCAATCGTGCTTTTCTGGTTCTTGTGGCTCCATGGCTTCCAACACGAAAATGTCTGTTTGGTCGGATCTGTAATGACCCCCTGTCAGTGCCACCGCCTCTTCCTCGTCCCTTTCGGCCACAAAGGCGAACCTTGCGGCTTGTTGCGAAGGGCGCCAGAGGAAACAGATCCCACAAAGCACCAAGAAATTGAGCATGTGCCAAAACGCTCCGTTGACCCACTCGTTTTCCCAGTACACGTTGATCGAATCAGATATTCTGAAGTACATCTCGTAGATGATCCAGAAGAGAGACACCACCACAGTGATGGCAATCATGTTGGTGAAGCTACGGTAAAGGTCCAGCTTGGCCGTCTGCTTGCGGCTATGCACTTGGGACAGGGTGCGTGACAGTGAAGTAAATATCCATAGGATGAAGAGGGAGTCGATGATGGACACCGGAACCACCAGCATGAGCCGCAAGACGGTGACCATGTCGTCCACGGCGCCCAGATTGGTGGCGATTTCCAGACTCAGGGAGAACAGCAGGTACGCACCACAGAGTGCAAGCACCCTTTGTTGCAGCCCTGCAAGCGTTGGCTTGACCACTCCGTATCCCATGGAGACGGCCAGCACCAAGAACCTGGCCAAGGTCTTACGTAGGCATCCCAGGACGATGGCCACAAGGGTGGTGAAGTAGGGCCTTTCGCCGGTGCGATTGAAGTTTTCGTAATCCAGGTACCACACCATCATTTCCACCATTCCCAAGAAGATGACCGCGGAGATGCAGTGCTGCACCATGACGACCTCCTTCCAATTGATGGCGTACACCAGCAACCAGATGGCGCCGAGGGCCACGTACAGGATGGACATGACCCCGAAGAAGGGCATGTAAGGCGCCATCATACCAGGCAGGTATCCGGTGGGATTCTTCCACACGCTCTTGCCAGTGATGGTGGCTCCGTCAAGCGCAGGATCGCAGCTCAAGAACCACAAGTAATACATGCCTGTTTGCTTGATGGGCACGTCGAGGTCTCTCAAGTGCAGCTCTTTCTCCCCTGCTTCGACTTTGAAGGTGAAATCTTTCGGCCATCCCGTCCGTTCTGGATTCGGCGCTCCGAGCAGCAGCTGTCCTGGTGCGCACCATTCGCCTTCTTCGTCTCGCCAATCGCTGTCTTCTCGGCAGCAGTAGGCGCGCCTTTGGACGCCATTTTTGGTCTGCAAGCGTCCCAGTCGATCGTAGTCTTCGAGTGCGAACACTAGTGCGTGCAACGTGCCGCTCTTGCCGACGCTTTCGCCTTCCGGTCGACGCACCACGACGTCGAACGTCTTCACGTACGACGTCTTTCCTTCTTCCGCTCGCACGCCTTCTCGACCGCCACGTGCCATGCGCAGCTCGTCGCCCACCGCTTCCAGCTGCGTCCCACGGTACCTGTGCGTCGCAGCTTGCGTTCCACGTCCTCCGAGCGCCAACAGCACCGCCAAGAGGCGCAAAACACGCGACATCGCCATCCATGCGTCCATCGCGACGCGCGTCGGTTTCGTGGCGCGTCGCCTCGCCACCCCTCCGAATTAACCCCACCTCTTTCGAGTTAATTAACACGCGGATCGTGAGGGGTTGGGAGGGAGGCATCTCAATTTACGAAAGTTCGGTTCAGGAAGGTGGAGGAAGAGGTGCACCACCCATGTCCATGGAACCTGGTGCACGTGATGCAGGTGTCATGCATGGTGGTTTGGCAGCCAACAAGGCAGGAAAGGAGGTGGAGAAGGGTGCCCATCCATCCACACGTGGGAAGGTGGGAAAGCCAAGCGAAGGAAGGGAAGGAGAGCATGGCGCAGATACAACGGCAGGAGATATACATGACCACGCAAGCCAAGACAACGCGAGAGCGTACCACGGATGCACGGAGGATGGGCCTAGGCAAGGTACTCCCGAGGATCCTCCACGTGTCCTGCCAATGCCGATGCGGCGGCGGTGTACGGGGACGCCAGGTAGATGGATGCCTCCTTGTTGCCCATGCGACCTGGGAAGTTACGGTTGGTCGTGGAAACACACACCTGGGCCTCGTTCATACGAGCATACGTGTCCTGAGGTCCACCCAAACATGCGGCGCAAGATGGGGCGGCAGGGGTCTCGCATCCCGCATCTTGGAAAATTTGAGCGCAGGTCTTGCCACCTGTGCCTGGCACAGGCAAGGTGTACACATCTGCCCAAACCTTCTGGGTGGCAGGCACCAAGTATGTCGGCACCTTCACCTGCCTCCCGGCACCATGGAAGAGCTTGGCTGCGCTCATGAAGTCTTCCGTTTTCCCACCCGTGCAAGAACCAATGTACACACGGTCGATCTTCTGCTCCCTGCACTCCCGTGCCAGCTTGCGGTTGTCCGGAGAATGAGGGGCTGCCACCACAGGCTCCAGCTTGGACACGTCAAACCTGTAGTCCGCGAAAAGGTTCGCCGTGTCGTCTCCATACAGCGGTTCGAAATCTGCGTCGGTCCTGGCCCGGACCCACTCGAAGGTCTTCTCGTCCGGCGCGCACGTCCCGTTCTTGCCGCCCGCTTCGATGGCCATGTTGCAGATCGTCATTCTCTCTTCCATGCTCATGGCCGACACGGCCTCGCCCACAAAGTCCATGGCCCTGTACGTGGCACCGGCCACGGAGATTTCCCCAATGATTTGTAGGATCAAGTCTTTGGCCAAGAGGTAGCTCGGCATCTCCCCGTCCAGCACGAACCTCATGTTGGGCGGCACTTTCACCAGAAGCTTTCCGGTCCCGAAGATGAAGCCAGCATCGGTGTTACCGATTCCGGTGGCAAACTGACCGAATGCACCTGCGTTGCAGGTGTGGCTGTCGGTGCCAAACAGGACTTCCCCGGGCCTGCAGAACCCTTCTTGTGCCAGGGCGATGTGGCAGACGCCTTTGTAATCTGGATTTGCTTTGAAGTCGGAACGATCGGTGATGTCGTAGAAATGCTTGATGCCTTGCTCTTGGGCGAAATCGCGCAAGATGTCTACGTTTCGGTTGGCTCGGACGTCTTCGGTGAAGATGTAGTGATCTGGGATGAGCACGATTTTTTCTTTGTCCCACACTTTGGCGTCTTCTCCGAACTCTCTCTTGAAGATGCCGATGGTACCTGGTCCACACACGTCGTGTGTCATCATGCAGTCCACTTGGGTCCAGACGTTTTCACCCGGACGGACCACGTCTTTTTGGCAGTGTTTGGCCAGGATCTTTTCCGTGAGCGTCATCGGCGACTTGATCCTTCCCGTCTGTCCCGGCTGCCGCACGGACGACGGGCTGGACGTCTGCACGGCGTGCACGCGAAACGGCCGCCGCATGGTGCTCTCCTTCGTCGCACGCGTCCCTGCTCCCGCGCGCGTCGCGAGCCACGTGGGTCCCACGTGTTTGCCACGTCAGCACTCCTCCTCCCTCCTCTCTCTCGTTCCTTCCTCGTCCGCCATCGTCGTCTTCGCCGCACCTCTCGTGCGCAGCTTCGCGGCCATGTCCACGACCAAGCACCGTGGTGGGCGCACCGCCCAACCGATACCTTCTGTGAGATCCTGAGGAAAACACAGGAGAAAGATCCTGAGGAAAACAAAGGGAGGAAGAAAGATCGCGAGGTGGACGGGGACACGGGTGTTAAGCGGAGGTTAAGCGAAGCCATGGGGTTGGAGGACGAGAGGGGACCGTACGAGGGGAAGGATGTTCACGGAGGAGTTAAGCGAAGAAGATGGCACGGTGGAGGTGGACCCACGTGCATATGGAAGGAGACGTGCGTGTGTGCTTTTGCACGGTGCGGTGGGTTGTAGGACGGTGTGTGGAAGGAAGTGAGACACGTGGTATCGTGGGCAAATCCACGAAGAGCTTGTAGGAATGCAAGAGGTGGTTGACTCGCACGCACGACCGCGAGGCACGAGTTGCGAATGCATGGACGCCCCCGACCCACCAAAGCACATCGAAAACGACTCTTCCGATGTGAAGAACAAAGAGAGGCAGGCAAGAGAGACACCTCCTCCACATCGTTCTTGTTCAAACCAATCCCCTAGGCCTTGTCAAAGGCACGTGGAAGCGTTTCCTTGCCGATGCAAAGGCAAACAACCTTCCGTGAAACGACATTTGGACCCAATTCGGTGGTTGAGCGCTCGAACGTTTCGAGGGCAATACAACTTTCGTCTCGTTGTGTGCCTCACGTACCACACCCAAGCACCAACACGGTACGACCAACACACGTATCTTGAGGTTGACGTGGGAAGCTACATCGTCGAGCACCGCCCAATTACACCACGGTCAATGCACAACCTCTTTTGGTTAATGTGGATCGAGCGCATTAAGAACATTTCATTGGATTGAAATGGCGATTCCTTGCGATGCACGCATGGAGTGCGCGTCTCCTGGAATCTTTCTTCGTTGTATGACGTGCACGACGCCTCTACCTTGACCCCCAAAGGCCGCGTACAAGCGTCCCATTGTTGCTAGAATCACAAAGTTTCGCGAGAGGACATGAACCAATGTGGGTCCATGGCGCCAAGCAACGAAGCATTGCATTGGAGATTCACAATCCATGGCAAGGCAACTAACCATTCCAAAATCAAACTCCTTCGAGCGGCGTCTCCACCTCCAAAACGAAAAGTCCCAACGGAAGGCCAATCCAAACTCCACCCAGGCTCGCAAAGGGCGCCGGATGGGAGCATGGGCACAGCATTCCAGTTCAGAGAAGAGTTGGTTGATGGGAACATGTGTGTTGAGCAGATTACGTATGGGGAGCTCTGTCGAAACAAGTGCGCCGTTCGGCAAGGTGCTGACGCACACCAGGCAGTGGCCAGCAGAGCCTCAAAGGGAAACATCCACCGCGGGAAGGAAACGGAAGTCTGCTGATTCACACAGCAAGACACAAATCATGCATGTTTCAAGAGGAAAATCACGGTGCATGCTGGCCTCGAGGCATGGAGCCGCTGTAGGAGGCAGCAGGCCTCTGCGCATTCATCAGGTCCTTTCGGCATGCAACGCCATCTTTGTAACATCCTCTGGCCAAGCCTGTAGCAACCGTACATGCAAACCAACCGAAGCCGACGCAAAAACAACGTTCCGATCTCTTGTTTCACGTACCTGGACGGCCACGCCTGTTGTTTCCCGCATGGTTTAGAACGACAAGCACACCGAGCACCTTGAAGCGTTCCAATGGAATTGCCTGCATCTGCTTCTTGCGCTGGATGCACCATGGCTTTGTTTGCGTTGCGTTCTGCCAGCGGCACGGATTTGCAGGGGATGCGTCCGGTCGTGATGGGTCCAGCAGCTCATTCTCGTTGGTTTGGATGGACTCCACGTCTCACTTCTTCTTCCGTGGGTTCACATCCGTCGTGGACGCCTTGCAGGAGTCCCCATTCCACCAATTCTTCCACCTGTTGTTCTTCCAATTTGCGGATGCGTGGATGCAAGTCGTCTGTTGCTTGTGTTTCTTGTTCTTCGCTCCACGTCGCCCAATACAGCTTCCACGCTTCGAGTTGGGACGATTCTGCCGCGGCTTGCAGGCCAGCACGTTCGGTGCTGATGTAGTGCGCACGCACGTCGGCACGTGCCAGCAGCGGCCTTTCGTCGATGCGTTCCAACGTCTGCGTCACGTGCTTTTCCCACGGCGTCTCGCACGTGTAGATCCGCTTCGCATCCGTCGGCACGTGCACGCCTGCTTGTTCTTGCAGCGTGCGGCTGCACGTCTCTTCGTCGGTGTCCGCGAGCACGTAGTACGGCGACGTGGTGCGTCGCAAGGCGCGCGCGACGTGTTCGTGCACGTGCACGCCTCCGTCCTTGCTTCGCTTCGCCACGCACGTCGCGTCGACCACGAACACGTCCAACGCCGAGGCGCGCACGCAGCACGCACGTCCACGTCCACGTCCCACGCCACGCACGCTTCGCATCGTCGCACGCGAGAGCACGAAACCGGCGGCACGTGGAAGTGGAAGAAGAAGAAGAAAGACAGAGCAAGGCGCTTGCACACGTGCGTTACCACGTCGGTCGGAGGTGGAAGTGTGGCGCGTCGCGTCGCGTCCACCGACCAAGCGAAGTTCGCTTCGTCTTCACAATCCTGCGGATTGGAAGCTGGACACGGCGAGTGCGGCGTATCCGAGCGCGTGTCCGAGCGCTCCCCATGCAAGCACTGCACCACGTACCAGCACGTCTCGTGCGTCAGCCTCGTCCGTTTCGCGCGGCGTTCGCGTTTCGAATCGTTTCGCACGTCGTGCGCACCGTCCACGAGGTTGAATCCGACGGGATCGTTGGTCTTCATGACGCTGAACGCTTCGGCGGCGCGCACGTCGCCTGCTTCGTAGTAATCTTGGTCGTTCTGGCGCGGACGTCCGGCTTTTTCGATGGACTTGCGCTGGAACGGCAAGAACGCGAAGCGACCCACGAAGAGCATGGCGGCCGTGGCGCCGCTCACCACGAGGTTGGCGTCCGAGAGCGCACGTGCAGGCTGCACGCGTCCACGTGCGCCGCACCTGCCCACGCGCTTGGCCACGTTCCTGCACGTCCGTCAGCCACGCCGTCCTCCTCTCCTCTCCTCTCCTCTCTTCTCTCTTCCTCGTGCGTGTCGTTGCGTCGCACCTGTGGAAGGCGGTGCGCGGCACCATCGCAGAGCACGCCATCGTTCGCTTTCCACGTCCACGTCTGTCGTCTGTCGACTCGATCCACGTGCGCCCAGAGGGGAAGCACGAGCACGTCCAACGTCGATGTGACGCACGTGACGGGACCCGACACCGGTGCACCGACGCACCGGAGGCGAGGACCGGGGGTCCCGAAAGGGAAGGGAGACCCGGAGGTCGCGGGTTCGATCCCGGGTGGGATCCGATCGAGGTTCCTTTCGCGGGGTCGGGAGGGGGATCGATCCCATGG
>JBBULP010000229.1:0-14934 GCA_038048775.1 Picocystis salinarum | reverse complement strand
AGTCCCATGCACATCATGCTACAACTACTCTACCTGTAAGGGGGTGACCCAGTTCCTTCGGTCCCTCCAGGAGACTCGAAACCACCTGGGGTGGGAGTATCTTCTCCAAACTGAGATAACCAGAGTTCACCATCATGATTGCACAGAAGTACAACCAATTGACTAACACGGACGAACAGGTGGGACGAAGCGGACGCGTTTCGCAGCGCTTCGAAGGCGCACAGGCGCCTTTGGGAGGACGGAAGGAGGACGACATGGACGAGGAAGGATGTCCGGAAGAGTGTCCGGTGTGCGGATGCGACTTGCGAGCATCGACGAGCGGAGAGAGGAAGGAACACGTCGACCGATGTCTGTTGGAAGTCGACCTGCAAGTGGATCAGGAACTGCGAAAAAAGCAGGAGAAGGAGAAGAAAGAGGTCGAAAAATCTGTCACGTGCTTCTTGTGTGATGTGAGTCTCGATGGGATGCCTGAAGAAGAACGACACAAGCACGTGAACGCCTGCCTTGAAGGCCAAGAAGAGTTTCTGGAAGAGAAGACCAGAAAGTCGCAAGAGATGTGCGCGCTCTTCCGCCAAGGAGATAGCCCCTCGAACGCATGTACGTATTGTGGCGTACCACTGGATGGCAAGTCTCTGCGTGCTCGCGTTTCGCATATCAAGAGGTGCACGAATAAGGTCAAACGCTTGGCCAAGGAACTGATGCAGAGAGACATGGACATTGAACAATGGCTCTCCACTCTTGGCCTCCAAAAATACACCCAAGCGTTCCTCAGTAGAGGAATACAGCTGAACATGCTGGATCAGCTCACAGAGGCCGACTTGCGATCCATGGGAGTCACCACACTGGGGCCGCGCCGTAAAATCCTGGCATCCATCGCCGAAATGGGTGCAGCTGCAAGAGAGCTCAATACAAACAAGGTGGGGACATCTCAGGATGGGGAAGAGACAGCCTTCCCAGAACCATCCTTCCGCCCAATCGAGATAGATCACGGCGACGCTTCAGATGACAGCGATTGCCAAATTGTTGCAGTCAATGACCATGCTTCCAGGCTAGGGCCATGTCAACTTCAAGAGCGGCACTGCAACGCAGGGCAGCATGTGAGAGGATGCGCGGACAAGCAGTATGATGCAATGGAGGAGGAGGAGGAAGTTGTACAGTGCACACCCCAATTCCGAGCAAGCATTGTGGCCAAAAACTTTCCAAGGCAGACAGGGACTTCTCTCTGGGAATTCTCCTGTCAAAACAACTTAGATGGGGATCTATGGGGAGAGAAAGAGAACGTTTCTGGTCGTTGAACGCTGCATTAATTTTGTACAGAATAAAGATGCGCTATTTTTTGTCGTCTTCCCTTCTCACGAATCACATTTAGCTGTTATTGGAATTGGACTGAACATCCGCTGCCTCTTTCTCCTATGTGAGGAAGTGCGCCCAGGTTTTTGCGGCGGAACAAACCTCCTTCTTCTGGGGCCCTTCAACCGGGTGTGTAATGCTTCTTGGAGCAAATTCGATTACCCAAGAACCACCATGCAACCCATGCGAATTTCCCTGCTGACGTAAAGATCCTAGCTCATCGAAAATTCGTCATCGCTGCTTTGTCTGGGTCATCCCCAGAAAGTGGACAAGGGCAACCTTTCGATTCGTCCACACTTTTTGAGGGCGGAGCTACTACGAGCCAAAAGTCTTCCCTGCACCAAACCACCCTACTCTTTTGGGGCACGTAGTTTCAATGCGGAAGACGAAAGCACGAGCACCAGCCCGGATACTGGTCGACAGAAGCAGCCCCAAGGACGTTGTGACGTTGCCTGCCGTTCCAATCCCTGCCGGAAGCCTTTTGCGTCCGCGTGGATCATTCGTGCACTTCAAGAAGCACAGAAGAACCTCCCCGTGGTTCGTGGTCGACGCATGGTCAGCTCGCAGCTGCCATTGCTTTCCCAGCGCACCGCTAACACCTGCCAATCGCAGCGGACCGTCGATCGTTTCCAAGCCCACCCAGCTTCTGACGATTTCCCCCCCCTCATACGCCCCGGATTGTGTCCAGGCGAACCCCACCCGATTACAATTGGTCTGGGGATTCGCACAGCATCCGGGGCAACGGTCGGGGGAGGGGGTGACGTGACTCGAACCGGCACCACGGGCCGAAGCACGAGCGCTACCACGTGCAGGTGGACGTGGCTCGAGCGCGCAGCTGGCGATGAGCTTTCGACGTGATGCGACGTGGATGTGCGGTTCTGGTCGGTGTCGATGGAGATGGAAGGAACGCGTGGGGATCCTCTGGGGATGCTTGTTGTGGATGGCGGTTGGACATAGGCAAGGATCCGACGAAGTGGAATCGGTGTGCCGCTTCGACGTGGAAGAAGGAGCGTGCACGTTCGTCAATCACGACTCGGCCGAAGGTGTAGCTGCCAAGAAAACGTGTTGGGACTGCGGGGCATTGTGGGACGGATGGAGAGATCCCACGACGGGGATGGAAAGATTGCCGCCACGCAAACTAACTTCAGACTCACCGTACTGGCAGTACATGGGACGAGTGTTGTCTTTGAATTGCAAGGGTGCTGTACATGTACGCACTGTGTTCAGTCGCACTGAAGGAAGTGGATGCTTCAAGCTCACTGGAGAAACGCTTGGAGAGTTGTCATCTTCATCGATTGTACGTTGCGAGCTGGATCTGCCTCCAAGGAGCAATCCAACCTTGCAGGACGTGGCAAGTGCACAAGAGGTGAATTGCACAGAGTGTTCATCATGCAATCAGGAGAACACTTCCTGTCCATTGGAAACTGGAAGGTGGTACTCCGACACCCTGGAAGTCTGGATTCCTCCATCGTGTCCTCCACTGGGATGGCCTCTGGTACCGGCAGTCATACGCGATGCCGCACCATTGACAGTGCACGTTACCCACTTTGACGCTAGCCATGCGCGAGCCGATCCATGACATGCGCTTGTAGCTCTGCCTCCCATTGGACTTTCGGCCAGGCCTTTGCTTCACGCTGCGAGGGTATATCCACCAGATCCAAAGTGTCCGCGAGCTGATCCCGCTCTCCTGCGTTGAATTGCAGATGCTCTGGAAGCCAAGCACCTCTGACCTTGTAACATTTGCACGATGGTTGTTGGGACCGTGCGTTGTTTGTGCTATGTCGATGGATGCTTTCCATTCTTCCTCGTGGACTTTTCGGATGGCCGCCACCTTGCAGGTGCGCTCTTCGACGCGTGCATCTGCGGTTCCTGTGCCTCGCAGCCGCAAGGACGCGGTCCAGGACGCATCCACATGCCTCAAGCAAGCTCTGAAGCCACGCAAAGGCGGCAAACGAAGCTCGACGACACGTTCGCGAACTGGTCGACGCTTGGTGGTGGAGCTTCCGGTGGCACAGGACGGCGCTTCAGACCTCGCCGAGATCGCCGCATCGCTTCTGCGTGACTGTGCACCTTCTCGTGACGCTTGTTTGCTCTTCGAAGACCTGGAAGCGGTGGAAAGCGCGCGTCGTTCGGTTTCGGAACGCGACGTGGAGCTCTGCACCTATGCATCCGACACGGAACGCACGTCCAAGGACGAGGCGCAGCTGCACGTGGCGATGTCTCCAGACGCGTGTTTCGACGCGTGGCTTCTTGCACGTCCCAGCTGCGACGTGGTGGCGCTCAATCCGCGCTTGCAAGACGAACAGATGCAAGCGTTGGGATTCCAAGTGGCGTACAGCTTCATGCCGGTGTCGGCCAAAGCCTTCGGCGTCGGCGCCACGATCGAAGCCGCGGTGGTGAAGCGTTCAGGACGCGGTCCCATCGCTTCCTATCCCTACGAGATGTACGTGAAGCGCGATGGAACGTACGAATGCGTCGCGACGTGGAAAAGCCGACCGACGGAGAAGCAGCTGGAAGACGAGCTGTACGCGGAAGCGTCGCGTGGCGGACTCGCGTCCACCGCCAAGCGCATCTTCCAAGGATGGATGCGTTCGACATCGAACGAGTGAGGAATTGCGCACGCCTTCGCCAAAGTAGAATGGCGAGGCGCACGAGACGAGACGTCGAAGGTTGCGAAACGCGCCGAACGACAGGTGCGGCACGCGACGGAAGCCGAGCCAAGCGTCGCGAAGCGAGTGCAAGGATGCATTCGTGCGATTGGAGGCGCACGAACAGGGAAAATGGCTTTCGTACACGTCCTAGATGCGCGACACACGTGTCGGAAGACGTCCTGGACGCCATCGCCGAAGAGAATGAACTCTTTCGTCCGTCTGGTGTGGCAGTGGAACAAAGGCGACATCGGAAGCTCTTGATGGCTGTCGGGTGGGAACGACTGGAACCAAATGGCTTGCCTTCGTTTTTGTTTGGTACAGTTATCAATGCAACGTAGGGTCGGGCACGGAGCATCCAACGGCTCTCCGTGGCATCCTTGCATCTCAACGTGGCCCATGCCACCATCTCCGTGAGGATACAGAAGAACTCCAAACCAAAATTCTTTGGTATTGTGCAAGTGCGTTGGCTGCGCATCCGAATGGGACCACGTGGCTGGACTCATCACACCTTTTTGTGTATGTTTGCGCGCATGTCATCGCTCTTTGGCACACTTGGCGACCCCGAGCACTTGTCTCAGATCGAATTTTCCAGCCCGTTACGAATATTCGCAGGTGGATGGAGGTCCGGTTTTCCCTTCTTCGAGGAACCTTTGGGATAGAACCGGATTCGTTCCCAATCGATTGGAGTACGAACCCTGGTTCGTCGTCGAAATTCCCTTTCAAAGGATCCGGTTCGACCAAGGCCGCCTCGACGGACACCACACGTCGCGCGTGCGCGGCTGAGACGCCCTTCGTGCACCTCCCAGTTGCTCCTTCTAGCACCTTCCTCGCTCCTTCCGCATCCGTTTCGACGTCGCGTGCCGAACTGCGCCTCGCCAGCACCGCGTCCACCATCCCCTCCAGAGAAAAAACTCCCTATCCAGAACGAGAGGTGGTCGGCTCCTCTTCGGATCACCGGATGCCTTTCCGGGTTCGAAAGGGATTTCCTTCGGGTTCAAAACGAAAATTTGAAAGGAAGAGACCGAGGTTTTGAACCGGATGGACGTGGCTCTCTCTCAGATCGCACAGCCGACGCCATGGAGAGGACGATGCGCGCACGTGTGCGGACATGGCCGCTGTGCACGCTGCGCAGGCGACCTGCAGGGACGCCAGAAAGGATGTGCAAAGCCTTGCACGTGCAGGACGAGGCCGTGGACGCGCTGGCGGGTGGGAACGGGACAGGAGCTGCAGCGCCGACCTTCCAAGAAGCACTGCTGCGACTCACCAAATACTGGGCGAGGAACGGATGTGCAGTGCATTTGCCGTACCACACCGAGGTTGGAGCAGGAACCATGAACCCAGCGACGTTCCTGCGCGTGGCAGGACCAGAACCGTGGAATGCAGCGTATGCAGAACCGAGCATGAGACCGGACGATGCCAGGTATGGCGACAATCCCAATCGGGTGGGAAGACACACTCAATTCCAAGTGATTGCCAAACCAGCAGGAAGCAAGACCCAAGAACTATACTTGGGAAGCTTGGCTGCGCTCGGTGTCGATGTGAACAGCCACGACGTTAGGTTTGTAGAAGACAATTGGGAAAGCCCTGTATTGGGTGCTTGGGGGCTGGGATGGGAAGTGTGGCTGGATGGAATGGAGATCACGCAGTTCACATATTTCCAACAGGCTGGAGGCATCAAGCTATCGCCTCCAGCGGTGGAAATCACCTACGGACTAGAGCGGATTCTCATGGCTCTGCAGCAAGTGGACCACTTCAAAGACATCAGGTATGCAGATGGAATCACCTACGGAGAAGTCTTCCTTCAAAGTGAATACGAGATGTCAGTTTACCACTTGGACGTGGCTGAAGTAGAGGATCAAAAGGCCAGATTTGATAGCTACGAAGAGGAAGCTAAGCGTATGCTCGATCGAAGGCTTCCAGTTCCTGCATATGACAACCTGCTCAAAGCCTCGCATGCCTTTAACGTGCTTGATGCAAGAGGTGCAGTTGGCGTGACAGAGCGAGCTGCTTTTTTTGCAAAGATGCGCGCACTGGCAAGAGGGTGTGCGCAACTGTGGCTCGATCGGAGGGAGGAGCTTGGATTCCCACTTGGGGTGTGGCAGATGCCGTCTGTGCCGTCAGGATCAAAGCCAGCCATGGGTGAAAGCTATCTTGCATCAGGATCGAGCCCGAGGGACTTTCTGCTAGAAATTGGTTCTGAAGAACTTCCACCCCAGGATGCCATAGCTGCAGCAAAGCAGCTAAAGACAGCTGTCACCAGCCTGCTGGAACGGCTTCGTCTGGCTCACAAAGGTATCATGACAGGAGGAACACCTCGGCGGACGTACGTTTTGGTAAAAGACTTGGTGACTTGCCAGGAAGATCTTGCCCAGCGCGTTCGGGGCCCACCTGCTCGCGTGGCATATGGTGAGGATGGGAAACCCACCAAGGCTCTGGAAGGTTTCTGCCGGAAGAATGGTGTGTCTTTGGACGAGGTCGAGCTTGGAAAGGACAGCAGTGACGAAAATGGTGCAGACTACGTGTTTGCAAATGTGAAAACTGCAGGCCGTCCTACAGCAGATGTGTTAGCCGAAACGTTAGCAGAAGTGGTAGAAGGAATAACATTCCCAAAAACAATGAGATGGCTTACTGATGCATCGTACAGCAGACCTGTGCGATGGATAGTTGCCTTGCATGGAGAGGTTGTTGTTCCGTTTGTTGCTATGGGCCTCCTGTCTGGTGCTACAACACGCCTACTTCGCAATGCAGCTGAACCAGAGATTCAATTGAAGTCTGCAGACGAATACCTGGATGAAATGAACACTGCAGGCATTGTTGTGGACATGGACTTACGCCGCCAAAGTATCCACCAAGATGCCCTAGAAGCAGCCTCAGCGGTGCAAGGTACAATTTCACAAAGGACTGCAGATGCCCTTTTGGAGGAGGTTACTAACCTTGTGGAATGTCCAAGAGTGATTCTTGGCAAGTACAAGTCTGAATTTTTGAGCCTGCCGCAAGAGGTGCTTGAGATAGTGATGAAGAAGCACCAGCGTTATTTTGCTGTTGAGGATCCAAGCACTGGCAACCTTCTGCCATACTTTGTCACTGTAGCAAATGGAAACATCAACGTAGACATCGTCCGTGAAGGCAATGAAGCCGTTCTGAGAGCTCGTTACGAGGATGCGCGGTTTTTCTATAAATCCGATTGCAGCAAAAGTCTTATGTCGTTTCGGGAGAAGTTGGATGGTACGGTCTTTCAGGAAAAACTAGGTTCCATGTTAGACAAGTCACGTCGCCTGGAGAAGCTTGCTGCGCAAGTTGTCAATTGCTTGGGGCTTTCTACGGAGGTTTCTCATTTGGTTTCGCAAGCTGCTCCTTTGGCCCACTGCGATCTGGCTACTGATTTGGTAACGGAATTTACAGCTCTGGCCGGCACGATGGGCCGTCACTATGCAGGATTAGAGGGCAAGCCCGAAGAGGTGTGCACTGCAATTTATGAGTTTGTGTTACCCAGAGGTGCTGGTGATGAGTTGCCTGCTACAGATGCTGGAGCTGTGCTGGCTATCACGGATCGACTAGACTCGTTGGTGGGACTTTTTGCAGCAGGATGCATACCTAGTGCTAGCGCAGACCCCTTTGGCTTACGCAGGGCAGCCTACGGTCTTGTCCAGACCCTGGTAGGCAAAGGCATGAAAGTATCCCTAGGGAACCTCATAGAAGTCGTCAGTGGTGCCCAACCTCTACCCGTCAGCTCAGAATGCCAGAAAGAGCTGTTAACATTCATTCGAAGGAGGCTGGAGCAGCTTCTAGTTGATGACGGCGTAACTGTAGAAGCCGTGCGCGCAGCTCTGAATGAACGAGGAGATAACCCATCTCTTGCCGCTTCAACCGCAAAGGAACTGGCAACAGAGATGAAGACAGATGCGTTTGCTGCTATACTTTCAAGCTTGGCAAGGCCTACGAGGATCACAAGGGGAAAGGAAAACGAAAGTGCATGTGCCGTTGATCCAGGCCTCTTTGAAGCCGAGGAAGAGACAGCACTGTGGGAAGCATATGAAGCTGTTTCGGCAACCCTTAAGGGGGAGGCAGGAATCGGGGAGTTTGTACAGGTGTGTTCCCCAATTGTTGGTGTGGTGGACAATTTTTTTGAGAAGGTTTTTGTAATGGCAGAAGACGAAAAGGTACGGAAGAATCGACTAGCCTTGCTTCAGAGGGTTGCAAAGCTACCCCACGGCATAGTCGATCTTTCACAGCTGCCAGGGTTTTGAAAGGCCAGAAACAATGTCGACTGCTGCTCTTGTCTACGGTCATGCATCCGAGCACACTCTTTACAAGTCACACTTGCAGGTGCAGAGATCTCCAGTGTTGTGCCATCTCTGGGATGTAAGGACAGGCAGTTTGGTGGCACCAAGGTGGAACCTTCCTTTCCACATGCACTTCCATCCACCACTTGGATTTATTGGATGCTGTCACTACGCTATTAAGCACCGCAAGCAGATGGAGAGGACCTGTGCAGGAACAGGACGCATGGTCTCTTTGAGGTCTCGTCGGATCCCTTAGATCTCATTGACGTCTTCAAAGTCGAAGTAATCATCTTCCCCTTCCTCTTTTCCATCTTGGAAAGCGTCGTTCTCGTTCACGCGGAAGTTTTCTGGCAATTCGCCGTAGGCTTTGAGCGCGCGGGCCTCATCGGACAGGTACTTGAGGATCACGTCTGCTTTGTCATCTTGGAAGTCTCGCAGACCGACGAGTATGATGTCTCCCTGTTCACGTCATCCAGTGGATGCAAGCACGAAGTTCGAGTGTCCATCAAGTCAGCCACGTCTGATTCGTCATTTGCACGAGATGGGTTCCAGTATCACTGTTGCTGTTTTCATCCGAGCACGTACCGTGTTCACCCACACTTTCTTCCGCATCTTACCACGGATGTGGCACAGCCTTTGCACTCCGTCGACGCATTGTGCAGACAGGCGTCCGTTGCCAAGCATCTTGAGCACCTGTGCGTATTCTGCACGTTCGTCGATGTCCGTCGCCAGCACCGTCAGCTTCTCCATGCTTTCTCTACCTCGCTTCCCTCACGTGCAGATTCGCTTCGTCTCGTCCACGCACCTTGTCCGTCTTCTTTGAACACGAGCTCTCGTTTCTCTTCGTTGTCGTTCTTCCCACGCCTGCGGTTCTTCCCGCCCTTTCCTGCGCATCCGTGCCGATCCACGCCGTCAGCATGCCAACCTCCTCCTCTTCGCACCAACCTTCGCCTCCTTCGCACCTTTGTTCTTCGGCATCGTGGATCAAATGCGCGCGTGGCGGCGGAAGGCGGCGCGTTGAAATGCCGTGGCGATGGCCAGGGAGTTTTTTCTCGAGTGGGAGCACCGTGGGAAACACCGAGCAACGAGACTTTGGACATCGAGAGACACGAGATGAAGAAACCAGAGATGGCGGTGGAGAAGAGAGAAAACACAGATGGAGACAGATGGATTGGCGGAGAATGATTGTGTGGGATTGCTGGAGAGAGAAAGAGGAGAAGACGGGAGGGAAGAGACGTAGGAGAAGCGTTTGTGAGAACGAATGGAGATAGAGAGTAGAGATGGAGCGAGAAAGTCAAGCAAGATGTGAAGACCTAATCGGCTATTGTTGCGTGGTTTCTTCTTGTCTCTACTTGGAGTCAATTGGAGGAGATGTTCGGTGGCAATCGGAAGAGAGAAATGGGCCGTAAGATCCCGTCCGCCGACTGTTTTCTCGAGCGCAGACGAACACGCCCACTGCAAGAAAGGAGACTTGTGCGTACGTTCCTCTTCATGCGCACGACTTCCCGTAAACAAAGCAACATACCTCTACGCACCGAGGAGGAGATGGCATTTAACATGCATCCTCATATCCACGTCAAACAACCTTTCTTGCGACCATGCCATCCTCCCGTCTAAATATAAGAAAGCAACTTAAGTTCGAAATGCAAACTTCACGCCTTTGTTGCAGTTAACACGAACGAGGCTCACAAATATGGATTCGCTTGTTGAAAGTGTGTCATGAGCCAAGGATGGGTTGCTAGGATTGAGAGTACCAATTGAACGATTCATGCGTACACGTGGAGTGCTTGCCATCACGTAGGTTTGATTGACGAGAACGTGATATCCTTTGGTTTGATGTGCAGCAACAACCGTTTCGAAGCAGAATCATCTCTTCTCTAAATCGTGATGGGAATCTAAGCATGGGTTCGCGTCTCTCAACCTAGTCCTTGATAGTCATCTATTAGCCTAAACGTAATTACGCCAAACAGGGCCCAAATACAGAAGTCGTGCCGGCACTTACACATGGGGCTATTATGAAAGAAGGAAGCACAGTACACCAACTTGCTTTGAGGGAACTATGTCCTATCGTGAAGAATGGACTTAGTGGAAAAGATTGGGATATGGCTAGAGGTGAAGGAGAAAATACGACATGCCTTTCAAGTGGTTGTATGGAAGTTGGAAGATTCGTGCTACGGAGTGCATTAAAAAGCGGTCGACTTCGCCTTGTGCAAAGCTTGCAATTTGAAAGAATATGCAAGAGAGAAGCGACTCTGTTGCACTTCGAGAAGTAGCAAATGATCAGCTTGTCTCTTCCGCTATTGCATCCTTCGTTTTTTCCTATCTTGCAAGATTGGAATTCGAGAGTAAGCTTGGATCCCTCTGCCTCTAGGCACACCCGCGAAGTTTTTTCGATGGGCTTCGCGGATGGTTCACGCCTGCGAAATCGACGAGTGTTGTTGCTACGAAACACGGGAGAACACCGTTAGCGAAAACCGTGTTCGATCCCGTGTTTTCCGTCGATTTGAGTTAACACGTACTCAACCGCTCCTCTGCTCGGTGGATCAGTTCGGCCGTCGTTCTGGTTTGGATAAGAACGAACCACATCTTAAGCACGATGGAACGTTGTCCTTCGACACCTGCCCGACCCTAGTGCGTCTCCGATTCCCGCATCTTCGTCTGAATTCTGCCAGAAGACCCCGGATTCTTCCCAACTTCGCCCTGGTTTCAGCTTCACAGGGGTGAAGGTTTCCTCTCAGATGCCCCCGGGGCGTCAATAGAATTGATAGTTGTTGTGACGGATTTCAGATGGTACGACTGCAGGTTTTGTACAACGGGACAACCAGCGCCACCACTTTGTACAACGCGTGATTGCTTTTGCAGCACACGTGGCATTGGAACGGAAGCGCATGCTCGCGGGAAGGTATGGCCCTAGGGGACGAACCTAACCAAGTGAACAATGGTCAGACGGTGGACACCACCAACGGAGTGGTGCGCAGGAAAAGAGGTAGGCCCAGAAAGCATCCCTTGCCCGACGCGGCAGGGACGTCGAAGGTTGCGAAGAACACCGGGGACAGAGACAATGGGATTGCAACAGTTCCTACCAACAACAAGAAGAAACAGGCAGGAGAAAGTGGACCAAATGAAGCATTGTTCCATCAGTCTTGCACTGATGAACTCTTGGAGAGCCTGCTGGAAGAATCCCCCACCATCCCTCTTGGTACCAGCATCAATGGGAATCAAGGCAAGAACTACGGTCTAAATAAACAACATGTCTCTTTGGCAACGAACAATGCTCCCAGTTACAGCTTGCAACATATGCAGAGAGAGATTTACAGGGGCTTGAATTTGGAAACCGATGGGGAGCCTTTTCCGAGAAGCGAGGAAGAGACTGGTAGGGAAAACCAACAGCGTGCTGGGGGCCAAAATGAACCTCAGCTTGAGGGAAAAGGAGCTGCAAGACCAGCGGGGGTAGACTTCATTGGCAACTTGCAAGAATATCAGAAGCAAAGTCGTTGCCAGGACGATATCACCAGGAGACAAATTTCGAACAAGAATGAAACAAGTCAGCATCCAGTTGACAGCAGCTGCAGTAAACTTGCATCGGCTGTAAATCATTTAAAAGCGGTGCTTTGGCAGGTAAGTAATAGCAAAAGCACCGCTTGTAATGGACTGGTAGCTACTGGCAAGCCATCAAATTTGAGGAGAAAGAATAGTATACTGACGTAGAATTTGTCTTGATTGTAATGCCTAGTCACAGCACTTTTCTGAGAAAGACAATAATCAGGGGAACTGCGCAGGTCAGGCATGTGATCAGATGTTGTGTACATACAGGAAGAGCCCCAATGCTGATCAAAAGAACCGCAAAGTGGGCACTGAGAACTGCAATCAGGTTCAAGTACAAGAATGGGCTGATCCACTCTCAAAAGATGCAGTTACGGTTGTACAGGATGTTCATAATCAGGGTGAGCAATATAACCAACAAGAGTTTCTTCAGAACTGTTTTTCTCAAGAGATTGCCTCCTTCCAGAAAGGAATGCAAGATGATACTGGGGAGAGGGAGAACTCACATCGGTCCGATTTGTCTGAGAAAGATGGCGCAGAAAGGGATGATGGCAGAAGAAAAGATGTATATAGACAAGATGAGTCGCAAAAGAAGTGGAATGGTCAGGAGTATTGTGCTGACGCACTCCAGCAATTTCAAGCAAGTGGTCATGAGGCCCCATCAAGGACCTCAGTCTCGCTTGGTTCACTCTTGGGGGAAGAAAATGTAAAGGCACTTCTCTCTCCCTCCGAACTACAAACACCTTCAGAAAGCTCCAAC
Organism: Picocystis salinarum; assembly: GCA_038048775.1. NCBI lineage: Eukaryota > Viridiplantae > Chlorophyta > Picocystophyceae > Picocystales > Picocystaceae > Picocystis > Picocystis salinarum. The sequence continues at coordinate 2,347 of JBBULP010000229.1, read as the reverse complement.
AGCCTCATGTTACTTTTGAAAACTGCTGCAAGGTTGGAGATCGAACTGCAGAAGACAAGCAGACAACTGGAGGTTCAGGGCGAACTGTATCAGCAACAGCAAGTACACGTAGATAAACTAGAAGCACTCTATACCGGTGTGCTAGAAGAAAACAAGAGGCTCAGGGAAGTGTTAGAATACCGCAGGGACATAGACCGCAATGCAACCAGAAGAGGTGCTGAAAGAGGTGTACTTTATGAAGATCCAACCTATCTACGAAGAAACCCAGATCGAAACATGTTCATTCCTGGGATATCGCACAGCGTGTACAATCGCCTAGGCAGTGTAACTGAGGCAAGGGGTAGGTGTCTTCCTCCCTTCCCCAATGAAGCTTACCTGTAGAGCCGAGGGAGCTGCTAATCTTTTGAGCCTTTCTGTCACCCACAAATCATCAATTGTCAAACAAGGAAGATGCTCAACTTTTTGCCTGCGTGAGAGCAATTCTATGGAACCAGCTTGTTGGTTGGGAAAGTCCTGATGAAATTGAAGCTACTGGTAGTGGTGCCAATACACTTGTTGACAATGGAACATGACACAAGGCTGGCGTTGAAGTCGTGGATAGTTTCCCAGGTCTCGTGAGATCAACTTCACTTACAACACCTCCTCCCGCAGATTTGCAGGCCTGCATACACTTCCTTTTCAAGTTCTGCACACTTTAATTTGCTATCATTATATGTATTTATATTTTTGCTTCGCAGATTCGAGCTCTCCGATTTCTTTCTGTATGGATGCACGGCCCAACACGATGACACAAATGAACTCCAAATTTTCGTCCTGGGTGTATGGAGCATCACATTTAGAATGAGTATACTTTGAATTGTCGTGAGAATAACACATTATCCAATGCTTTTTGTTTGCAAGTGCATTGAGTCTTGACTTGGAATTACTTGACAAATGCTAAAATTCCGAGGCGGGATGACAGTTGGGCAAAGTGAAGATGTCACGAGATGGAATACTGAGTACCAACAATACACGGCTAGAGGAAGTTTGCATCAGGCTCGAATAACTCATTGCACCTCTTTAGATTACTTCATGGTTGTTGTCATGAAAGGATCTTTAGTTTCGGTTTCAAATATCGCTTGGAGGTCCAGCAACCGTTCTTCCAAAGCAAATAGAATGGTGCGAGCGGTATGCACCCTTATACGTTCCAAGACAAATCGTCTCCAGCAAGGAAGATAGCTCTAACGTGAAAGACTGTATCTGAGTGTAGGCCCTTTTCCACGATCCAAGCATCCGCGAACGGTTTGTGCAAGGATGATTGCGATGGAAAAGTTCTACTCTTAATCGATCCTCTTTTTTTCAGGCCATTCAATGAGCATCTTTCTAATCAATGTCCTAATACTATTCTCTTGAAGCAAATACCAAACTATGATTGGAGGATACAAATCGTTCACGATCTCGAACGTCATCCCTGCATTGATGATTGATCATGTAGCGCTCAATAAGTCGTGTAAATGCATCTACTATTTGGAGTGAGGGGCGCGTTCGTTTGTATTAGAATGTATGACCTATGAAATGCCGTTTCCTTCTTCGGCGATGAGGAGGAAGGATTGAATTGATGGCGAAAAACTTCATCGGATATCGTACTAAGGCGGGTGAGAAATTTGGGCACGATGGAAGGAAGAGCATGTCGTAGCAAGTTAATAACGTAGACAATTCAAGAGCCATTGAAGAAGAGAGCTCGTTGTAAGGACAAACCTCCTCACAACCCAAAACTACGCAGTTGATCCAAGCACAACGGATTACCATTTCACCCGAAAATCGACAATCCTTTAGCGACAATATTTGGGGTTAAGTGTCAACAATTCTTAGTGTAGAGGCCTACCTTTGATTGCGTATGCTTTCCTATTGTTCTTCGATGGCTTGATTATTTTTTTGCATCATACTAAACAACAAGTCTTCACGTGTTAGTTGGACGAGAGGGACAATGAGACTTCCTCCAGATTTTTTTGTTGAATTCTGACTTTCCGAGCACGGAACACATTCTCAAAGAAGTATGGGAGTTAAATGGACTCCTTTGCTTTTTCCCTCGCGCATTTGAAGATGACAAGGGTTCGTTCATCGAAGCCCGTCCTTCCATTTTCAGACATGATGCGTTCCGCATTTCAAGGGAGCATCAGCGATCCACGTGGCACACCGACGCACCTTCTCTCCGACCACATCATGGAGGAACGATCCGCATTGAAGTGTGAGCATCCGACTCCGTGGTTGCGACTGAATTTTGACCCCCCCCTCGACTGAATTTCGACCCCCCCCCAGATGCACCCTCATTTTGCAGGATCACACCCCCGTCCCACGAGTTAACACC